>JABUQX010027841.1:10000-56202 GCA_015478945.1 Trachelipus rathkii
AACAATGTAATAAGGATAAGTATTTAAGAGCCCTCGCAAGTAAATCAGTTGGATGTGAAGAAGCTGAAACTGAACAAATCTGAAAGCAAATGAAGGAAGCGGTTGTTAGCAGTGTAAAAGAGGTATGTAGGAGTGCTAGAGTAGGAAGTAAGAATGTTAACAGTGAGTGTTGGGATGAAGAGGTTTCAAAAGAAGGATGTTTGGAATTATATAAGAAGAAAAAAAGGAATACTAAAAGGTGCATACGCAGGAGGATAAAAGAGGTAAATGAACAGTTTGGAAGAAGGATGAAAGGGGACTTACAAGGGAATAGGAAGCTCTTCTGGAAGGAAGCGCAAAAGGTTAAGAATGAGAATAAGGGAAATCTGCTTTGTAACTGATGAAATGGATGTGAGGGGAATGTGGAGGGTACACTTCAAAAATCTGCATAACATTGGCAGTAATGAAAAGGTGATAGTGAATGTGTGTGGGTTTGATGGTGCAAGAAGGAATAGGTACTTTGGGGATGAGGTCATTAGTAGTGGGTAGAGTGAGAATGTTGAAGAATGGTATATCTGCAGGTATAGATGAAATTACTGGTGAAATTATCAAGAACGGAGGAGAGATGGTGATTGAGTAGATTTTGAAGTTGTGTAACAAAGAGTTTATGGAGGGTATAATTCTGAGGAATTGGAGGAAGAGCAGTAATAGTACCCTTATATATGGGTAAGGGGGATAAGGGTAACTGTAAGAATTATAGGGGAATTAGTTTAGGTGTTGTATCAAAGATATATGCTGATATTTTGGTCGAAAGAGTGCGTCGAGTGACTAGGGGACTGATTGGTCAAGAACAAGGTGTGTTTAGAAGCACTTGGTAGAGGAAATGTGGATCAAATATTTACATTGAAACAAATGAATGAGAAAATGAGAGAAGAATAAATTGCATTTAGGTTGTATGAATTTGACACAGGCACTTGATAGGATTAATAGGGACCCTCTATGGCAGGTGTTAGTGATATATAGTGTTGGTGGTAGGCTTCTGAATGGAGTCAAAAGTATGTATGATGATAATGAAGCATGTGCAAGAATAAATGGAGTTGAGGGTGATTGGTTTTATATTAATAGCGGAGTGGGGCAGGGATGTGTTATGTCTTCTTGGTTATTCAATTTGTATATGGTTATGAAAGAATTAGAAGTGGGAGTGGCAAGGGAAGGTGTCAGAATGGAAGAGAGTGGAGGGTGCCCTACCTATTATTTGTGGATGATTTGGTTTTGTGAGGCAAATCTGAAAAGTTTGAGAGGATTGGTTGAGGGATATAGCAGGATGTATAAAATGAGGGGTTTGAAAGTAAATGTAGACAAGAGTAAGGTAATGGTTGAGTGAGGACAGTCCTCAGTGTGAAGTTATGTACGATGGTGAGCAATCGGAATAAGTGTCTGAGTTTTAAGTATTTAGGATATATGTTGGATGAAAAGGGAACAGATGATGCAGAGTGTAGTAGGAAAGTTGTGAATGGCAGGAAGGTGGCTGGTGCAATTAAATACTTGGTGGATGTAAAGGGACTAAGTCTTGAGTATGCTAGGGTCTTACATGAGGGTATGTTGTTAAATATGTTAATGTGTAGTAGTGAAACTATGGTCTGGAATAAGAGGTATAGATCTAAAGTACAATGTGTTCAGATGGACAATTTTATGGGCATGTTAGGTATGAGAAGAATTGATAAAAAGAGTAATGAACACATTAGGGAGTTGTGTGGTGTGAAGAAAGGAGTAAATGAGAGAATAAATGAAAGTATATTGACCTTACTATCTGTTCAATCTACTTGGCTCTGAGTAGTGAATTTACTAAGGTCGACCTAGCTGATCTTCTTAAGCAGCTCCCTACTCTGATTGTTATACTAGGAGAAATCAACTTCCACCACCCCTTATGGGGCGACTCTGTCACTTCGTCAAAGTCCAAGATCCTTGTAGTTCTTCTTACCCCCTTTTCCCTGGGATGCCTTAACACAGGACTCCATACATATGAACGTTTAGATACAAACATTTCTTCCTGTATTATTATTTCCTTTTGCTCCCATTCCTGTATGGATCACTTTACCTGGTCCCGCTTTGATTATTTATAAAGCAGTGATCATTACCCAATAGCTATAAATGAGCTTGTACTGAGCCCAATGTTAAAACCTAACTCCAGCAGGTGTTATGACTGAGTGGAGTGGGGTCCTTTTTATCAGGTCACAGCTATCCCACTTTCTCCCTTCAATAACTGGTTTCTGACTGTTGATGATGCCTTTCACTTCTTCCAGCAAGTTGTCATCTCGGCAGGGGAAGCTTGCATTCCGCAATCTTCCTCAGGCAGGCGGGGTTGTCGGCAACCCCTTGGTGGTCCCAAGAGTGCGCACAAGCCAATTGAGAAGAAAAAACTCTACAGGCAATACAAAAGGACCCGTACCACCCCAAACAAGATTTTTTTTAAAGCATATGCAGAGAGATCTCGGCGAATTAATCGCCAAACACGTAAACAATTTTTTCTAACATACATTTTAACTTAACTCCACAACTCCTTTAGTGTGGAAAGTTACACCCAAAATATCTTGTCACTCCAACAACTCCTTGTAGTAAGTCGGTAACGGTAAGGTGATTTGTTTTTTTTGTCACATATTTTTATTATTGTTTTATGGATGATTGCAAATGTAAGATGAGTGAGTGTTAATGATGGGTAAGCGCAACGACAATCGGTAGTCGCTATCTTTTTCCTCCTTTTTCTTCAGTTTTATTACCTCCAATTCTGGCTTTTCTATCCTCGCAGTCATTCGTCATCCATTATTCTTATGGAAGTTTGATTGTTGATTTTTTTTTGTTTTATACATTCTGCTGTGTTAATTTGCGTTATTTCACCTGTTTATTTTCTTTAGGTATTAAATATTATTATTTAAAATGTTAGTATTCCCAGTTGTGATTTTGAAGGTTTATTGATGCTCTGGTTTGATGTGTTGAGGAACTTTGGTGTGTGAGCTATTTCATTTAAATTTAAGGTGTTTATTTTTTATTATACTTCCATGTTACTTTTAATTATGAATTTTTTATTTTTTCTGATTATTTTGTGTTAATTGCTTTCTAATATTATTAGTGTATTGTTCTTATTAGTAATGATTTATTAGTTTTGTTTTTTACGGTTGGTTTTAATGTTCTTACAGCTCATTGCTTATCCTGTTCCATCCTCAATTGTGACTGTTTTGTTAAGAAAACTGCTCAATGACTCCTGCCCAGGTATTGAGTCATATGATTTTATTTCTTTTTTGGTTTTGTGTGTTCAAGATGTTTTTAATGTTTTTTCTTTTTTTGTAACTGTGTAATTATGTATTAATTTCATTTCTTTACTTTTGTAGGTATCCATGTTTATGTTTATTATATTTTATGTTTATATTTTTGTTAATCGCTTAATTTAGGGTTGGATTTTTGTTTTCTCTTTTGCAGTTTTTTTTTTTTTTTTTTTTTGTGGCTGGATTTTAAGTCAAGAAGAACATAAGAAACATAAGAAATATAGGGACAGTAAGAAGCCACATGGGCCTATCGAGACTGTCCCAGTCAACCCACTAACCAAACATGCTCTTATGCAAATCCACAAAGCACCCTAGGGCTTGTCAAATTCCTGTAACTAAAATCCACCAATTTGGCTTAGTCAAAAAAAATGATATAGGATACCCAAGCCATCCACATGCCTTAATAACTAAGTTATGGTCACACATGCAGTAGCTATAACATTAATAACTACTATAACTAAAAACCAGCCTAATTTGGCTTCGTCTAAATATACTATATGATACCCAACCCATCCATATACCCATCCAACCCTTTCTTAAATGTTGCAATTGAGTCACACTCAACAACCTCCTGTGGCAAACCATTCCAAAATTTAACAACCCTATTGCTAAATGTATGCTTTCTTATATCAAGATGGCATGCTTTCTTCTTAATTTTCTTGTTATGCCCCCTGGTCTCCCGTCCGTGCTCTACTATAAAGAATTTATTGGTCTCCGTATTATCAATAGATGTAAAAATTTTGTAGACTTGTATCATGTCCCCTCTGAGAAATCGCCTTTCTACAGAAAACATTCCTAACTCCTTCAGCCTCTCCTCATAGCTCTTACCCTCAAGCCCAGAAATCATCCTGCAGTGGGGTACCCCTAAGATAGATTTAAAAATAAAGAAAAAGTGCAACTTAAAATTAAGAGTGCAGAATGTGATATTCCCAATTGAAATTGTGGAACATATTTATGTGACTGTAAAGTATTTGGTATTGGTAAAAATTTGTAACAGGATTAGTAAAGATTGCATATTTATGACAATTACTTGTATTGTTTATTTGTACTTGGCATATATACTATAAAATATATTATAAATGATGCCAGCATTGATTATATTTATTCAATTTCTTTACATTTATGATATATGCTCTCATTTTATCATTATTTATTTGCTTAAGAATTTGAGTGGTGTATACATTTTTTTTATTGCTTTCTTTGGATTTTTTTGCATTTATAGTTTTTTTTGGTTAACTTTGATAATTAGCATCTTGTCAGTCAGCTCAGGTTTCAGCTGTATATTATTTTTGTTTTGTTTCCGTCTACAGTGTTTTTCTTTCTGTACTGTTTTGATTTATTGATTTCAATTAATAAATTTAAACTAGTGTGATTATTATTTTTTGTTTACTCCTTCATTTCCGGGCTAGACACCCCATGAAAACCTAACCAAATTGTAGCCTAGATTTAAACAACTACATCCTCACCCACAGCCCTCCGTTATGGGCCTGATATAACCGACACAATCTCCGCTCCTGCTGCTGTTGCAAATGCATTAGGTTATAGTTTTGCTAGCCACTCAAGTTCTCTCCACTATCCTGAAACCTTTCAAAATTTGATGAATAACACTGTGTAGTGTTTTAGGATTAGGATTTTTGTTGTTTGTCTCACAATTTACCAGTTTTATTATTTTTTTAGGGGTGCTTCTAGAACGTCCACCAACATGGAATACTATTGACTGCAGTGCTAGTTTATTTTTTCTTGTGTTTTTTTTCTAATTTAGCGATTTATTTTATTTATTATTATATTATTTATTATATTATTATTATTATATGAGATATTGTTTATTTTCTAGTGAAATAAAGAGACAATAAAGACATTATATATTTTTCGAACTTTTTTATGACGTCTTACTTTTTCAACGATTCACGTGCGAAAGGTAGAGTGTACTGTTTTTATTTATTGATATAATTATTATTGTTATTGTTTATTATTTATTATTCTCTTATTATTATTATGATTTTATTATTATTATTATTATTATTGTTTTTATGATTGATTGAAGGGCTAATATCTTTTTTTAGTTTGAGTCTGGATTCTCTTGAAGTTCTTTCTATTCTGAGGTTCGTGTTCGTGTTCCTGTTCAACGGCTGTTTTCACTAGACTGGATGAGGTAATTATAAATGTTAGTGGTGAATGATTTGGTTTGGATGAATGTTGGATTTGGTTGTATAAAATTGTTTTTTCTTTTTTAGTCTGAATTCGCTGATTGCATGGTCGTAGACGTTAAGGGTGCAGATTGATTCAGAGGGTGTCTCAGCGAAAAAAAACTGGGTCAACTACCCAGGTAAGCACCCTGCAGTGGTGGGGTTATATTTTTATTATATTAATATTTTTTTCATTCACTTATTTAATATTTTAATTCATTATAATTATTAGTTATTAAAGGCAGTTTTTTCTGTTATTTAATTTATGAAATTCATTTACAATATAATTCATTTTTGTAATATAGTCATTAATTTATTATCCTTATTATTATTATTATTATTATTATTATTATTATTATTATTATTATTATTATTATCCTTATTATTATTATTATTATTATTATTATTATTATTATTATTATTATTATTATTATTATTATTATTATTATTATTATTATTATTATTATTATTATTATTATTATTATTATTATTATTATTATTATTATTACTATCCTTATTATTATTATTATTATTATTATTATTATTATTATTATTATTATTATTACTATTATTATTATTATTATTATTATTATTATTATTATTATTATTATTATTATTATTATTATTATTATTATTATCCTTATTATTATTATTATTATTATTATTATTATTATTATTATTATTACTATCCTTATTATTATTATTATTATTATTATTATTATTATTATTATTATATATCCGAGTTTTTGATTGCTGCTAATGATGTTTTTATCACTCCGCAGTTTTTTTTGGATCTTGTTTGAAGCAAGCGAAAATCGGAACACACACAACTTTGACAGTTAAGAGGAAAGAGATAAGAGGAAAAGAGTGAGTTAGAAGTACCGGTAAAGGAATTCCAGAAAAGATAGAAAGAGGATTCTTAGAGATTTGTATGGAAAGGAGAATTTAGAAGGAGTAATTTTGGAGAACTGTGAGGATAATTGTCGAAAGAAACTTGATTGATTTAAGGAGGAGTATCAGTGGAGAATTGTACACAGATTTGAGAAGGAGATTAGAGAACTGTGAGGAAACTTGTTGAAAGCGAAATAGAAAATTAAAGGACTAATAAAGATAGATTTTGGAGAATTAAGAAGGAGTAGAATTGGAGAACCGCATTGGATATTTTTAGTATTAAGAAAATATATTTTAGGTTTACGGTTTTTCTAGATTTAAGGTTTTGTTTGGAAGTCAGTGAATATTCAGGTATTCATTGATTATTATATTTTCGAATCGGTTGCGGTGTCGGTTTTACCTTGTGGTGAGGGTGCTTACACTAGCGGTTCACCTTGCCGTGGTGTTTTCTTTAATAAATGTGTGATTGCTTCGTGTGTTTTGCGTTTGATTTTTTTTCCTGAGTTTTATTGTGTTTATTTATTTTTGTTTTTGTTCTTTAGTTTTCTTTCCAGGACCCGCGACTATTGAGATTTGTTTGTGGCCTCAAAACCACGACATATTTCTGGCGCCCAACGTGGGGCGTCTGGACGGAAGACCGAGGGGACATAGACAATAGCAGGTAAGATGGCTACGCCTGAGGAAGTGAGATTGGGATTGGAAGTAGAGAGACTGAAAGAGGCATTAAGGAAGAAAGAGAAGGAGAATGAGGACTTAATTGATAGACTGAGAGAGATGGAAGAAGGAATGCAGGAGAGAGAAAAACAAATGGAAATGAGAATGGAAGCAAGAATGGATGATATACTGAATAAGAGGTTTGCAAAAGAGATTGGAACGAAAGGGACGCGAAAGAGAGTAACCTCTACTCCAAAGATAGTAGATTTACAGAAGGGAGAGAGCGATTTGGAAGAGGAAAAGATTGTAAGTGATGTGGATGAGAAGGATATGGATAAAGAGAAAATGAAAGAAGATAAAAATAGAAAGAAGAAGGAGAAAGAAGAAAAGAAAAAAGAGAAGAAGGATGAGAAGAAGAAGAAGACGTCGAAGAATAGAAGACATGAAAGAAGAGTGATAGCAAAAGGTAAGAGTATAGATTCTTTATATAGTAGTGTGAATGAGGAACTGAATGAGATTTATGATGAGGGTACCACGTCGGAAGACTCGAGAGATGATGTTCAAGTTGCACGGAGTGTCCTTATTAGGGACATTCCGAAGATTAATAAATATAATGTGTATGGAACTAAGGATGTGTGTGAATTTTTTAGAGAGTATGAGAGTTACTGTAAAGAAAAATTTGATGAAAATAAGGTGTTTTGGGTTAAAGAGTTAGGTGAGTTTTTGGAAGGGAGAATGTTTGATTTTTACAAGGCTATTGTGAGTGTGGGTGAGCCGAAGTATGAAGTTGTAAAAGAAAGAATGTTGGAACAGGTTGAAAGAGTTAAAGGGGGTGTAAAGTATAGACGTGTGAATGACTTTGATAAGGCTAGGAGAGGAAAGAATGAAAGATTGGATAATTATGCGCATAGGTTGGAAACATTGGCTCGAGTGAAGTTTGGGGATGAGGGGATAAATGAAAACAAAATGTTGATGAAGAAATTTCTGGAGACGATCCCTGCTCCAGTGGCAGAGTTTATAAATGCGAGGCGTAAAGAGAAAATGAGGTGGAGTAGGGAACGATTGCAGTGGAGGGATGTATTAGAGATAGTAGAAGATCGTGAATTTGAAAAGAATGAAAGAGATAAAGAGGAGTATGAGAGGCATGATGTGTACAGTGGTAGGGGAATGAATGAAAGGGCTTCACCAGTGCCACAGTATAAGTCTTATAGGGATGCTCTTAGGGCCAATCCGTATGAAGTTATGGTAAAATTCTTAGAAGATTTCTATGGGGGTGAAAATGAAAGACAGGTGAATGCAGGAGGTACGATGAGTGCAAGCAGAACACCAGTTGGTAATACGAACATGAGAGAGAATGTTGGGTACAATCAAGGGAATGTGAGAGAGAATATGAATCGGACATGGAACAGAGAGAATGCAGGGGGTATGGATGTGAAGTGTTTTAGGTGTGGTAAGATGGGACATTTGATTTCAGATTGCACGATTGAAAGAGAGTTGGCTGCTTTGAGGTTCTGTTTGAAATCGTTGCGTCCGTTTTTGTATGGTATTAAGTTTGTGGTGCGAACGGACCACCAACCCTTAGTGTATTTGCAGAGAATGAGGACAGTTGATAGTAGGCTTGCGAGAACTTTGGAAGATTTGAGTGATTTTGATTATGTGGTTGAATATATCCCGGGTGAAAGGAATGAGATTGCAGACTTGATGTCTAGAATGCCGGGGAGTGAGAGAATGAGTGAAACGTTGGTGATTGATCCTGAGTATTTGCCTAAGGGATTAATGAAAGGGAAAGAAAGTCGAGGTGGAGGTGATTCTATGTTCGAGAGTGTGTTGTATGGTTTACAGGATCTAGCCAAGGATGGGTTGGTTTTGAGAGTGCCTGAGAGTATAGAAGAATTGCGGAGGGAAGTTATGACTGAGGTATGTAAGAAACCTGAGCAGATAGGGATTAGGAAGGTGCGACAGTATGTAAGAGAGTTAAAGACTATGTGTAATGGAGGTGTGATTCCGTTGCAAGAGGTGTTGGTTGTTGTGAGTAAATTGTTTAAAGTAGTTGTGTGTGTGCATTATGGCGGGGAACGACCGGTAATTTATAGGAGTGAGGGGATTGATAGGAACAGTGTAGGCGAGCTGCATTTACAGTGTTTGAGTGGGGTACATTATAATTGGGTAATAGAGAAAAAGAATTATGATAGGAAGTATGTCTTGGAGAAGGGAGTAGAAGATTGGGTAGTTGAGGATGAGGAAGATGTGAAAATGATTTGTCCTGGGGAGATTAAAGAGGTAATGTATTGCGAACATGGGATGAGTGGTAGAATGGCGGTGAAAGTGCAGGTAGATGGTAAGGTATATTGTGGGTTGATTGACACTGGGTCTCAGATTTCTTTGGTGAATGCGTCAGTGGTACGAGAGCTTGAGCAAATGACGTGGCAGATACCTAGGAGGAATACAAGTGTAAAGATAAAGGGGATTGGGGCAGGAGAAATCGTAGCTTGGGAAGAGGTTTTGCTAAAAGTAGAGATAGGTATGTTAGAGAGAGTTGGACATAGGTTTGTGGTGCTTGATGAAGAACGAATGCCGTTGTAGCGGAGAGAAGTGATTCACTCGCGCTTGCGTTTTAATTCAAAGCAACCCAATACAGGGTAATTGATGGAAAAAAGGGTGGGAGATTGAATTAGCCCCGTATGTGGTCGCCCCCTGCACAAGTGATCCCCTACTTCCTCACTTAATATTATTACGAGCAATGATTGGTGCTCCTATAATTATCTATGCCCAGATAGGAGCTTAGGATTTCGCCTCCCCAGAGTCGTTATGTCACAGGGACCACACTTTAAAGCGCACGGCAGCTGTTAATTGGTAACATTTATCTAATATAAAACAAAGATAGATAAAAGAGAGAGAGAGAGGGAATAAGAAGTTTTAAGAAATGGTGGATTAAACTAAATTTAAAGAATAAAGTATAAAGTTTATTTAAAGATTAATTGAGAATTAAATGATTAAATGATTGATTATATAGAATAATACAATATACAAGGGACATTCACAACCGAGATCAAGCATATACAGGTTGACGATGGTTTATGAATGTCTAAAAAAAATCAAATATATTTTAAGACTAAATTTTATGTACAATAATTAAGGATAAGTAATTAAATGATAAATTCCGGTGACAATGATATCCCTACAATGAATAGCAAAGAAAAACAACTACAATATACGATGAACATTCACGACCAAGATCAAACTATACAGATTGATTGTGGTTACTGAATGTTCTGACAGAATTATATCTTAAGATTAAATATCTATTTACAATAATTAGATCTAATAATAATAGTCATGACAAAAGTGAATAGTGGATTAAACTTATACAATTAATGCGCTATCTAACCCTACCGGATTCCACTTCGACATGCAAGACTTTCAATAGTAAGTTCGTAAAAAATGTAATACTTAAATTTATATCTTTTTATTGAGTTTCATAAGTTTGATTGGTTCAATTGAGAAGTTAAGTTATTGCTCCCCAGATTGGTTTCAGTCTAGTCTTTAAGAATTATGGAGCCCCAGCTCCGGAAGTCTGTTTAATAAACAGTTAAGTATTTTAATAAATCTTTCTCGCAAATTAATTAATTTATACAAATTGAAACATTAATGATTAATAGAAAACATACCCCAATTTGGGACGATATCAACGACGTTTTATGAGACTAGTCTAAGCTTTAATTTGTCAAGTAGGCAGAGAACAGAACAGAAAACATGGAAGTTCTGTCTGCAATAAGATGATTATACATTATAATACCATATAATATTATGAAATATAAAATGTGCGAGTTAGTTTTTATATATAGAAAACATACCTTATACATTCAACAATATGACTTCTAAGATTTAACTTCTAAGATAACATGAACATGAACGAACATCCATTGACTGACATATAATGTCCCTGCCTAAACTGACTTTAAACTATGATTAATACAAAAAAAGAAAAAGCTATGACTTCTGAAAAACATCAAATACTTGTAATACATGTGACATATATTTGGGGTATGCATACACAAATACATGACACACAAAATTAAGAAAGAAAATAATTATGCACATAAATTAATTGAAATACTTATAAATATGAGAGAATTATTATAATAAACCATAAAACTAAACACATAGTGAACTGCACCTTACAATTACTGATTGTGCAACCAAATTAAAATAGTATCCACAATTACTAAAGTTACTACTAGTTTCCTTAAAGTTAATAAAAAAAATACTTAAGCATAAATGTTTTGAAACAAGACCTCTCAAGGGTGAGCTCACCCTTACATCCCCCCGTAGTAAATCTAAGCCCTCCCCTCGTTTTAACAAAACATTTATCTGTAGAAGGGCTCAGATAAACATAGGGTGAATGCATAAGGGGGATGTATGCATGACTAATTTCGTAGGAATGGTAACAGTTGGTGTGGGTGATGAGGAATTGTTGAGTATGAGAGATATTGAAGTGATGCAAGAGGAATGTCCTATGGTCTGTGAGCTGAGAAAATGTATTTTGTCGAATAAGGAAGTGTGTAGATGGGACCAGTTGATAGACGATTTTAAGGTGTTGCAAAAAGTTTGTTGTGTGTGAGAATGTGGTGTATTATATAAGGAAAGTACGAGAGGAAGATTTGTATGTACCAGTGTTTTCTGTGGTTGGAGCAGTAGGGATGGCTTTAGTGATTCATCGTAGATATGGACACATGGGAAAGTTTAAATTGTGGGAATGTATGAAAGAGAGAGTGTTTAACCCTTGGTTGCGAAAGATAGTAAAGGATGTGGCGACTACTTGTGAAGAGTGTCAGAAAGGGAAGTATCAGAGAATGTATGTAAAACCTCCTGTGTTGAGAATGGATGTGAGTGAACCTTTTGAGTTAGTGGTGATTGACTGTGTTTCTTTGCCGGTGACTGCATGTGGGTATGTAGGAATGGTAGTGATGGTAGATCATAAGAGTAAGTTTGCGTATGCTGTGCCTGTGAAGAATAAAACTAGTGCGAATGTAGCTAAGGTAGTGAGAGAGGTTTTGTTGCCAATGTGTGTATGTAAACCGAAGCGTATGTTGAGTGATAATGGACCAGAGTTTGTAGGGCAGGCGTTTGAGCAGATGTTGAGTGATTGGGGGATTGAACATGTGCGTACCTACCCCGTATATGCCTAGTTCGAATGGTTTGGCTGAAAGAACTGTACGAACGTTGAGTGAGATGTTACGAATGATGAGTGAGCGAGAGAATGAATGGGATTATTGGATAGGAAAAGTGTTATGGGCATATAATATGACTGTACATAGGGCTACTGGTATGTCTCCATGTATGTATGTGATGAATTTTGAGAAGTTTGTTAAACCTAGGTTAGGATTGCCTGAAAGTGATAGGGATGTTTGGAGAAAAGGGAGTCTGAAGTTTGCAAGTTTTGAAGTAGGGGATAAGGTTTTGAAAGAGGTGATTGAAAAGGGCCGTTTGAATGTGAGTAAAATGAGAGAAAAGTTTGAAGGGCCTTTTGTCGTGAAAAGAGTGATGTCGAATGGAGTTAGTTATGTGCTTGAGAATGAGACAGATGGTAGAGTGAGTGAGTTTAGAGCGCATCAGATGCAGTTGAGACCGTGGAGGGAGCCACCTGGATATTTGAAGGCTCACCCAGTGTATAAGTTTTGGATGAATGACATTGGAATGGATGAGAATGTAGAAGGAGTGAATGATTTGTGGTTACAAGGTAAAGAGTTGGTTTTAATAGAAAAACGTAGGAAGAAGAAACGTAAGAAAGAAAATAAAGTTGGTAAGGTTGACAGACTAAAAGGATTGTTTGATGAGGATGATGAGAGTGAGAATTATTTTTCAGGGTTTTGGTGGGATAATGGAAATGGTGTGCAGAGTTTGAATCAGACCTATACATTATGTAAGTTTCCGTTGGATGAGAGTGAAAGTGTGTTAGCAGGATTAAGAGATGTTAGGGATAGGAGTGTGAATATGAGAGTGGAAGATGCAAGTAAATTTTGCGTGGAATTGGATGAAGTGGTGAATGAAATAAAGGTGAATGCACGAGTAAGAGAGATTAATAAAGAAATTGCGAATATGTCTGAGAAGTTACTTAGATTGGAAGGTGTGAATGAAATCGTAGAAGTTGAAGATATGATTGTTGACAGAATTGAGAATGGTAATAGGGACCAGGTAGAAAGTACAAGGAGACCTTGTACTAGGAGTAGAGGCAGAGTGGAAGAGTATGATTGGATTATGAAAAAGGGATTGTAGAATGTAAGAGCGAGTGAATGAAGTTGGTGGCGTTCAAATTATGAGACAAACTTAGGTGGGAGGGATGTAGTGTTTTAGGATTAGGATTTTTGTTGTTTGTCTCACAATTTACCAGTTTTATTATTTTTTTAGGGGTGCTTCTAGAACGTCCACCAACATGGAATACTATTGACTGCAGTGCTAGTTTATTTTTTCTTGTGTTTTTTCTAATTTAGCGATTTATTTTATTTATTATTATATTATTTATTATATTATTATTATTATATGAGATATTGTTTATTTTCTAGTGAAATAAAGAGACAATAAAGACATTATATATTTTTCGAACTTTTTTATGACGTCTTACTTTTTCAACGATTCACGTGCGAAAGGTAGAGTGTACTGTTTTTATTTATTGATATAATTATTATTGTTATTGTTTATTATTTATTATTCTCTTATTATTATTATGATTTTATTATTATTATTATTGTTTTTATGATTGATTGAAGGGCTAATATCTTTTTTTAGTTTGAGTCTGGATTCTCTTGAAGTTCTTTCTATTCTGAGGTTCGTGTTCGTGTTCCTGTTCAACTGCTGTCTTTCATTGTTGATGAGGTTATTATAAATGTTAGTGGTGAATGATTTGGTTTGGATGAATGTTGGATTTGGTTGTATAAAATTGTTTTTTCTTTTTTAGTCTGAATTCGCTGATTGCATGGTCGTAGACGTTAAGGGTGCAGATTGATTCAGAGGGTGTCTCAGCGAAAAAAAACTGGGTCAACTACCCAGGTAAGCACCCTGCAGTGGTGGGGTTATATTTTTATTATATTAATATTTTTTTCATTCACTTATTTAATATTTTAATTCATTATAATTATTAGTTATTAAAGGCAGTTTTTTCTGTTATTTAATTTATGAAATTCATTTACAATATAATTCATTTTTGTAATATAGTCATTAATTTATTATCCTTATTATTATTATTATTATTATTATTATTATTATTATTATTATTATTATTATTATTATTATTATCCTTATTATTATTATTATTATTATTATTATTATTATTATTATTATTATTATTATTATTATTATTATTATTATTATTATTACTATCCTTATTATTATTATTATTATTATTATTATTATTATTATTATTATTATTATTATTATTATTATTATTATTATTATTATTATTATTATTATTATTATTATTATTATTATTATTATTATCCTATTATTAATATTATTATTATTATTATTATTATTATTATTACTATCCTTATTATTATTATTATTATTATTATTATTATTATTATTATTATTATTATTATTATATATTTTTTGTTTTGATTGCTATAATGCGATGTTTTTATTACTCCGCAGTTTTTTTTTGGATCTTGTTTGAAGCAAGCGAAAATCGGAACACACACAACTTTGACAGTTAAGAGGAAAGAGATAAGAGGAAAAGAGTGAGTTAGAAGTACCGGTAAAGGAATTCCAGAAAAGATAGAAAGAGGATTCTTAGAGATTTGTATGGAAAGGAGAATTTAGAAGGAGTAATTTTGGAGAACTGTGAGGATAATTGTCGAAAGAAACTTGATTGATTTAAGGAGGAGTATCAGTGGAGAATTGTACACAGATTTGAGAAGGAGATTAGAGAACTGTGAGGAAACTTGTTGAAAGCGAAATAGAAAATTAAAGGACTAATAAAGATAGATTTTGGAGAATTAAGAAGGAGTAGAATTGGAGAACCGCATTGGATATTTTTAGTATTAAGAAAATATATTTTAGGTTTACGGTTTTTCTAGATTTAAGGTTTTGTTTGGAAGTCAGTGAATATTCAGGTATTCATTGATTATTATATTTTCGAATCGGTGCGGTGTCGGTTTTACCTTGTGGTGAGGGTGCTTACACTAGCGGTTCACCTTGCCGTGGTGTTTTCTTTAATAAATGTGTGATTGCTTCGTGTGTTTTGCGTTTGATTTTTTTTTTTGAGTTTTATTGTGTTTATTTATTTTTGTTTTTGTTCTTTAGTTTTCTTTCCAGGACCCGCGACTATTGAGATTTGTTTGTGGCCTCAAAACCACGACAACTGCACTGCCAGACTTTTCAACAGCGAAAGGGGAAGATCATACCTATTACCGTCTTTTCACACTTTCAGAGTACCAAATTGCACCGGCGAATAGCAAAGACAGGGCTCTTGGCCCAGACATGATTTCGCACATAATGCTCTATCATATTCATTTCTCTGTATCAGCATTTTTGCTGCATCTGGATCAAATCTTCTTTCCCATCTATTTAGACTACAGCTTTTGTAATTCCTATCCCCAAACCTGGGAAAGATCCAAAGTTGGCAGACAACCTAAGAACAATTTTGCTGACTTGTCATTCCTGTAAATTAATGGAGAAAATGGTTTCAGGCCGCCTTCTCCCTGTTCTGGAGAGTCGCCAGGCTTTTTCAGTTTGGTTTCCACAAAAATCGTTTGACCGGGGATCCCATGTTAAAACTGGACCATGACATTCAGGAAGCCTTCTCAACTGGTGGGATAGTTCTTGGTGTCTCCTTGGCCTTGAAAAATCTTATGGCACAATGTGGAGAACTGGGATTCTCCTTAACCCCTTAACTGTGGAGTTTTCGGGCAAAAATAGACTCCGTATTGCGGACTTTTCGTGCTAGCAATCTTATCATGAAAAATTTTACTTATTCTTAGAAGTTATGAGATCTTATATATATATATATATATATTTATAATATATATATATATATATATATATATATATATATATATATATATATATATATATATATATATATATATATATATATATATATATATATTATATATATATATATATAATATAATATATATAAACCAAATCAAGAAATTACAAATACAAAATTTTTAAAATTAATGCAAAATTAAAATCTATATTAGCTACAGGAGGAGTAACAAAATTTTATTCTTGAGTTCTTTTGACAAAATAAAGTTAAAATAAATGGAGGAGCAGCAAAATTTTGATTGTTATCTTAGAAAATTAAAAAAAAAAACTAAACATAATTAAGTGGAATTAAGATTAAAACAATGGACAGGAATGGTATTATTAGAAGAATGGATATTTGACGCAGTCAGGACATAAGAAGAATTTCTTCGCACAGTTCAAGGGCGACAGGGCTAGCAACCCGGCCCTTTACTTTGTTTTTTTGCTTGAAAAACTCCTGGACCAGCATCAGAAACTTTTGCGCCTAGAAATAAGATCTTCTGGAGAGCTCTGGGAGAACGATTTTGGAGGCCAAATGGAAGAAGATGCTAGTTCCATTGAAAGGGTGAAAACCCTACCTGAGTATATAACTCAAGGACTAGCATCGAAAACCATTGGGCTGAGAAAGAGTTTTCTAGAGTGCTTCAGGATCAAGAGTTTCGAGGCCAAAAGAAAGAAGATGCTGGCCCAACTGACAGGGCGAAAGTCCTACCAGAGAGATGGTGTAGAATGTAGAATATATATTAGGGATGTACCGATAGTATCGGTATCGGGTATCGGCCATTTCTTTGGGTATCGGTATTGGTTAATATGGCCGATACTTCTTACTCTTTGGGTGAAAATGATGAGAAACTTTTAGATTAAATAATAAATCTAGTTTTGATGTATATAGCTAGTATAGCTAGTACTAGGTTATGTTTTTTTTTCCTCGACTTCTTTTTAACTTAGATTTTTAGCGTTTCTCCAACTTGAGTTTTAGCGTAGCATTTACCCATTTGGATAGCCATTATTATAATTTATACAGATTTAGCTTCCACTTCTTTAGTTGATCAATAGTATTTTTTTTCTTTTTTCTACCCAATTTCCTGAGTTTGTGTGAGTTTGCGAGTGTTTTTAAACTTTCTGAATTATTCATATTTTAGTTATTTACTGTAAATAGGGTTTTAGCGTTTTAAAATTTCAGGTTTTAAATTTAGGCTTTAGCGTACGAATAATTTTTCCTCATATCTCCTTTGGTTATATCTGTTTGTTTCTATCTGTTTTTATTTATATAATTGTGTGTGCGTGTATGATAGCAGATTTGCACAAGCTCAGGCTTTCTATTGCCTTTACCAAAATCAGTGGCTTGCACTCTAACTCTGCATCCGTGGAATGCCAACTCTCTAACTTGTCTGAGACCCATATGGCTAAGAATTCATTATCTAACTTGTTTAATATATCCAACTATAACTTATTTTATAATTCCCGTCTGAAGGGTGGAGTATGTGCCTATGTTAACATAAACACTCCTTTAACACGTCTCGAGAATCTAGAGTCTCCTAACTTCGATGTTCTGTGGCTTAAAATCTTTCTTCCTTCTACTACAATAATCTTGTGCTTCAGCTACTGTTCTCCTAACAGAACAGATTTTCATGACTTTTTTGATTACCTTACTACTTCTCACGAAACTGTCATATCTTCTCATCCAAATACTGAGGTCCTCTATTTAGGGGATTTCAATGTACACAACACTGAATGGATGGGTTCCTCTCATACTGATTTAGGAGGGGAGGAAGCCGAATCATTCAGTATTCTCAACGATCTGGAGCAACTAATTAAAGAACCTACACACATTCCGGATCGTTCCAACCAATTCTTGAACACACACGACCTTGTTTCACCACTAGTCCTTCTCTCTATAAATACACCACCTTCGCTTCTATCGGTAAATCTAACTACAACCTTATATCTCTTATTAATACTTTCTCTCCAACAGCTCCATCCTGCCCTATGCGTTTTTTTCTGGCACTTTGATCGGGCCGATTGGGGGGCATTGCGTTGCTTCTGCGCTAAATATAATTGGAGTGGCTGCTTTGACTCTGAAGACGCTTCAGCTTCTGCCGATAAAGTGGGAGCTGTAATCGTTGATGGGATAAGCAGGTTCATCCCTTCTTCAACAATCTTTTTCTCCTCAGAATCCATGGTTCGATCGTGCTTGTTCTCTGGCCAATCAGGCTAGAGACAGTGCGTATTGGGTGTTGAAAAATTCTCGTTCTCCTATCACTCTTGCTAATTTTCATTCAGCTAGAAATCGTTGCAGGGATACTCTTCGACGAGCAAAGCCGGCTTTCATCAAACGAAAGTGCGCTACCCTCCTTGGTTCTCCTACTGACAAATCTTTCTGGCTCTTGCCAAAAAAAAACATCTCTAACAACTTCTGTAAAATTATACTCTCCTTATTCGGCTTCTGATGGTTCTGCTCGCTAATACTCCAAACTGAAAAGGCAAATCTCTTTGGCCTAATAATATTCTCTCTAACTCAACCCTCCTGGGCGCATTTCTTCATTCCTCTTTCCTCCCTCTCCTTCTCCTTAGGTGTCCTATGCCTTTACCTGTGATTACATTTGATCGGGGTGCCATGGGCTCCTGAATCTATGAACGCAATGGTAGCCCTGGAGTGGCATTCTCCGAGTATCTAGGGAGTGCTTCCATGCTGACCCCGCCCTCGTTCAACTATATCCTCTATGTCTCAATACTAGCACTTTCCCCTCCAGTGTTGGAAGAGCGCATATGTCCAACCTGATTCCAAAAAGGAAGCCACTAAATTCTTCTAACTATCGACCTATAACACTCACTTTCATTTTCCTTATGATCTTTAAAGCATTCTCAACACTCACTCCTTAGACCATCTGGAATCTCATTCTCCTCTTTCCAGTACTGCTTTCGGCGCTCGAGGTCTACTGGCGATATACTTTCCTATTTAACAGATTTATGGTTTTCCGTCCTTAGGAACTACGGGGAGACTCTTCTTGTAGCCCACTTATGTCTAGCTTTCTTTCAAATCGCTCAATATCGGCTGTTGTTGATGGGTGACTTTCTTTTCTGTCAACAGTGGTGTTCCTCAGGGTTCTGTATTATCTCCTACTTTATTCCTGCTTTTCATTAGTGATCTTCTCACCTGCACATCTAACTATATACACTCAAATCACGATGACTCGACCCTTCATTCTTCAATTCATTTCAATTCTGCTCTCTTTTCTCCAGAATTGCCTCTCGTCTTAATTCTTCCGATTCTACTTCGCTGATCTGGATAGAATCAGGGTGGGTCGCTCTAACCTTTGTGAAATTTTATTCTTTAAAAACCCAACTTCTACAAATCTCCCTCTCTAAGACACCTAACTTTCCTATTTCTTTCGACGGTTCTCTCATCTCTATCTCTCCTGTTTACAATATAAACCTCCTTGGCCTTAACATGCTAAACATAAAATGTCTTGGAAACCTCACATCACAACGGTTGCTAGGGGGGCCTCAAAGAAACTGGGAATTCTGTTTATACTGCGAGCCTTTTTTTCCTCTTCTCAGTTACACCAGCTATACAAGGGTCTAATCCGCCCTTTAATGGAGTACTGCTCTCATATCTCGGGGGGGGCGCTGGTTTCCGCCGGCTTTTGGATAGGGTAGAGTCAAAGGCCAAAAGGCTTATAAACTGTCCTGTGCTTTCTAGTTCACATGACCCTCTATCTTTGCGGCACGATATTGGGGCTTTATCTCTTTTCTATAGGTACAGTAGCGGCAAGTGCTCGAAGGAACTTTCCACTCGCGTACCACCACCTTTACGACGCCCTCTTTGCACAAAGGGTGCTGTGTCAGCACATGAGTTTTGCGTTGATATTAGTAACTCCAGACTATATATATCACTGCGGTGCTTCCTTCTTTCCTGCCACTTCTGTTTTGTGGAATTCTCTTCCATCTTCTGTGTTTCCTACTCAATTTAATCTCCATTACTTTAAAGCCTGCGTCTGTGTTCATCTGCGTAATTTGCGGTGACAATGTAAAAAAAATAATAATAAAAGGTTCTAATAAGCTAGCTGAAACCCCACAAGAATGGCATCTCCGACGGTAAACCACTTTTAGAATGCATTTAAATAGAATAACCGAGGAGCTTGCTCGCGTGAAAAAAAAAAAAGATTCACAGAAGTGGAAGCCGCCTTATCAGCAATTCCTGGCAACAGCACTGAGAGTTACGATGGTGGCTTTTCAGCAAATAAACCTACTGAAGATGAAGATGTTTGGATATGTTAGACTTTGATAACTTCATAGCCAAAATTGCATTGACATCTCATTCACCTTCAAAGGAATCACACCAAGGAATACCATCGAAAAAAACTGAAGACAGTCATCGAGGAACAAAGATAATTCAAATTTGCAATCTGTGAATGAGGAGATGAGGCTCTACGAAAACATGGAGATGCTGCCTACAGAAGAGAATCCTTTCATGTGGTGGCATAAAAAGGGGCCAAAGTTTCCATTATTATCAGTGCTTGCAAGCAAATATTTATCAGCCCTCCCTCATCAGTCGAGAGCGAGCGTATTTTTTAGTGTAGGTGGGAATATAACCCCAAAAAGGAACAGGCGCTCGCCAGATACTAGTGAAAAGCTTAATGTTTTTGCATCACAATTTGAGAATTTTTGAACTTGAGTATTGAATGATATCTAACTTTATCTTAAAGGAGTATATTATTATTATGTCATGTTTAAGTTATTTTTTTTTTTTATTTTGTATTTTCAGATGATTAATTGAGGTCTTTTCTTTCATTATTTTTATTCTTTATATTGTTGCTAGTTAAAGAATCTTCTTGTAAATTGTAATCATGTTAAAACATAAAAGCTAGTAGCTAAATTGTTAATACTTACTGGAAAAATGGAAATAGAATATTTTTTAATAAACGCAAACATAAAGTAATTAATATTATAATTGCATTTATTATTCCCTTAAAGATACTATTTTAATTTATAAAATAATATACTTGGGCACAACCAAATATGAAATAACTGACTAAGTATTGGTTGTAGTACAGGAATGCAATCCTGAGTTGCCCAGCAGTACACAAATGTTTTTATCTTATTACTGTGTATTTATTATATTACTTAAAATGGGTATCGGTATCGGCACCTAAAAATATAGTATCGGTATCGGTACATCCCTAATATATATATATATATATATATATATATATATATATATATATATATATATATATATATATATATATATATATATATATATATATATATATATATATATATTATTATATTATTAGTTATTGTTGCTATTATATATCATATATACATATATATATACATATATATATATATATATATATATATATATTATTATTATTATTATTATTATTGTTATTATATTAGTTATTATTATATATATTATTATATTATATATATATATATATATATATATAATTCCTTTTTCACATCAAGTATGTGTGATAAAGGCAGAACTCTATATCAAACAAAAAGCAAAATACGTGCACACTCTAAAACAAATATTTCAGACTGAAGGCAAAGTTAGAAATCACTATCTTACATTATATGTCAATGGCGTCAAACCACACCAACAAAATTAGCCAATCACGTCAAATCGCGCTTTCAAAATTAGCCAATCATAAAGTAGAATCACATGCGAGTTCAACACAAGGTAATACACGCTTAGAATTTTAAAAACTACGACCCAAGTTTATCACAGAAGCTAAACAAGTTGAAAACTCAAATATGAGTTTACCACAAGAGAATGTTCATTTTTGAAAACTCATATAGGTGGAGAACTGGGATTCTCCTCAAACTCCATTCGCTCGGTTTCCGTGGTCAACTCCCTCTTTCATTGAATGCCTTCTGTCAAATAGATCCATCCAGGTTCGGTGCTCTTCTATTCTGTCACACCACTTTACTCTGGATGAAGGCGTTCCTCAGGGTAGTGTTCTAAGTGTATTACTATTTTCTCTCAAATTTAATGGAATCCTAACTTCTATCCCTGCAACGGTCAATTTTTCTATGTTGATGACCTTGAACTATATATAGATGGTCAGGCTGCCTTTTCTTGAATGGCAACATCAACTAGCTATTGAGACTATTTCACAATGGGGTAACTCCCATGCTTTCCATTTCTCTCCCACCAAAACCTCAGCAGTGCTTTTTAAGAAAAAACAGAATCGAAGAACCTGTCACCATCTTCCCGCGAATCTAACTTCACATGGTTTGCCCATTCCCGTAACTTCACAAGTCAAATTTCTAGGACTCATTCTAGTGATCACTTCTAACATACGCATTCATATATTAAACTCTGAAAAACAACTTGCCATCGCGGGCTTGACTCCCAGTTACGTTATTTCTCAATATCTTTGGGTGCTGGCCACAAGTCCCTTTACGTCTCTATATTGCCCTAATCCGATCGAAGCTGTCCTAGGTCTCCCCAACTTTACTACACATGTTAGATCCCACCCAAAACGAGGCGATCCGTTCTCCACTGGAGCCTTCCGATCGCCCCCCTGGATGAGCCTTGAAGTTGAATCCAATGTGATGCCACTCTCTTCGAAGGGAATACATCATGTGCACAAGTTATCTTCGCTTTCAAACCCCAATACCGTCTGCTCTGACACCGATTCTGCAGGAGATATCTCAGAACCCTAATTACTAGCCATTTGAAAACACAGTTTATAACATCCTTAATTTCATTAACATCCCTTTGCAAAAGGTGCTGCCTTACTCTTACCATGAATGGTTATACACCTTGGCTATTTCCTGCTCCCACCATTTGCCTAGCCCTGACCTCTCTCTCCAAATCCAGCCACCCTACTGCCTTGTTAAAGGCATCATTCCCGTCTCATTTCATACTTCACGGTGAATTTACTCCAGTGTTTACTGACTGCTCTAAAACAGGGGACAGTGTGGGTGCTTCTGCTCCCTCATGCTTCAATCTTTACGGCAGAATTAATGGGCTATAATGATTGCCCTCTCTCGAATTCTATTCCTTAACCAAGACCACTCTTATGTCATTTATTCAGATTTGTTCAGCGAGCTCCAAGCGTTTAAAACCTCTTATTCTAAAAACACAATGGTATCCGCTGTACAACAATTTCTTCGGCTGCTCCACTCCCTTATGAAACAAATCATTCTGTGTTAAACCCCCTCTCATGTAGGGGTAACTGGCAATGAAATTGCTGATAGAGGCCAAAATGGCCGCCTCTTCTTTTTGGAACTGTTCCAGGTACCTCCCGGATGTCATTCGACAAGGCCGCCTCCCATCAACTGAATACTATCCTGCTCTCCAACAAGACTTTCGATCTTATTGGCAAGAGTGCTGGATGAATGATCAACGGGAAGCAAAACTTAAAAATATAAAGCTGAGCATTGGTGAGTGGTCTTCCTCCCACCGACGAAAGCACTTACACGAGGTGATACTTGCATGCTATACGGGTGCTCATCCCATCACCCTTATGATGGATTCATTATTATAGAGTGTTATAGTGTTAGTTTTAATACCACTTCTGAATATGGTTATTCAGAAATTTTTGTAAATTCCAATGTATTATTTTTGTTGCTCATTTAATTATGTTCTCCTCATGATCCTAATCATGAGCTAAACCATTTATTGACTTTTTTCATGTTCTCGTTTTCTTTCATGGCAGGAATAGTTAATACTTATTTATATACTTTGTTGTTTGTGAACATCTACCAGTTTTGTAGCAGATTGATATAGGAGCTGGTGCACCAACAATACAAGTAGGTCATTACTTGTATTGTATCATTTATTATTTTCATGTTATAAGTCAAACAGTGCTTTATATGTATTCACATATAGAGGATTAGTGACTGATGTTTGATACATTTTCAGACTTGATAGTTCCCTCAACTCGTGACGAGATCAACCTTGTGAAAGAGTGAAATTCTCCTTCAAAGGGTATGTAGTTATAAATTCCTTAGTTGCTCATCCAATTCAATGATTATGTTTTCCGATATTGATATTTACATATTTTAAAAATATTTAACTACTTAACATGAATCTCTTGCGACACTTGGAACTGAAAGAATAATGTCTTTGTACATTCTCTTTCAGGTGCCAATCTTGGACATTAAATTTTTTTTAACCTCTGCCTGTAGAAATAGTTCCAATCTCTGGCTCGTAAAATATTGCCAATCTTGGGACATTAGACGTTAAAATAGTTCCAATCTAGGACGTAAATTAGTACCAAACTCGAGCTTTAAACTGATAGCTCCATTCTGAACGCAAAAAACATCTTTTTGAACTTGAGATAGAAACTCATTTCCCTGACTATAGAAGTCAAGAACCTCATATTTTGAAACACCACCATCAATCAGACACACTTCATTCAAACAAGTTAAGCTATCAAGTTATTTTTGCTTCAAATCTCATCATAGCACTAATAATTTACCTTGTTCAATGAGTAACCATTTATCTTCGTGGGTTCGAAGATACTTTTCCTCAATCAAGTATAGAGTTATTTATTGTTTCAGCTGTGAAGAAGCCCCCAGTTTGGGACCTTAGTTAAAAGATAATTTCCATCCAGTTCTGTCTGGACTGCTACCACGAGGAAGCTCTATATCTAGGAGATCTTCATCCCCTTAAAACTTCGTCTGTGGTATAAACCACCAGTACCTATCATTAGTCCTATTAAATATTTAGTCAATTCTTCTTTATCTCCCTTGTTATAAAGTAATTGGCCAATCCCAAAATAGCCTTTACCACTGTTCATTGTGTGGCTTTTCGGACGAAACAAATTAGTCCTCCCTTCTGTTACCCCCCCCCTTTAGGTGGTGAAAGTCTTGATAGCTCCATAGAGGGAAGCAGCATCTGCCATAGCCATAGTCATTGCCTCCGTCTTGGAAAATTAAGGAGGGTTATATTCACCTTAGTTTATTTATTATTATAGAATTGTTTTCAATTTGTGAGTTATGAGTGGAATATTGTTAAGAGTGTTTTCTCTTCTTCACTTTCCCTTACAACGCCTGCGTATTGGCCACACCAACATTTCTCACAGTCACTACATGTCACGGACCCCTCCTCCCATCTGCAAATTTTTCCCTCGCCATACCCCGCAATCTGTTCGCCATATCTTTATTGATTGTTTCCAACTGGACCCCATTCGCCGTCGTCATTTTTCTACTTTATGGTTCATAACACTTTCTAAAAGATTATCCCATATCTTATCGGAATTTTCCCACTTTAGCAGTAATTCTATTTTCTTATATCTCCAAAAAGTGAACATTCTTTACAACATATAATTTTGTTATGTAATATTAGAACTATTTAAAATGTAAGGATATAATTTTATTTACTTTTTATTTATTTTTTACTGAATATTCATTTCGCCAATCAAATTTTCCTTGACATTTAAAATATGCATATGCCAGGACCCACCCATGCAGCCTTTTATTCAACCCAGTGTGGCCGCTTCTTTATGAGCGATGGTGGGTCCTGTGCATTGACTAATATATATATATATATATATATATATATATATATATATATATATATATATATATATATATATATATATATATATATATATATATATATATATATATATATATATATATATATATATATAAAATATATATATATATATATATATATATATATATATATATATATATATATATATATATATATATATATATAGCGAGACTCTATGGCAGGTGTTAGTAATATATGGTGTTGGTGGTAGGTTTCTGAATGGAATCAAAAGTATGTATGACGATAGTGAAGCGTGTGTAATAAATGGTATCAAAAGTGATTGGTTTAATATTAATAGCGGAGTGAGGCAGGGATGTGTTATATCCCCTTGGTTATTCAATTTGTATATGGATGGGGTTATGAATGAATTAGAGATGGGGGTGGCAAGAAATGGTGTTAGAATGATGGAGAATGGAGGTGAGTGGAGGGTGCCCTACCTATAATATGCGGATGATTTGGTTTTGTGTGGTGAACCTGAAGAGAGTTTGAGAGGATTGGTAGAGAGATTTGGCAGGGTGTGCAAAAGGAGGGGTTTGAAAGTAAACGTAGATAAGAGTAAGGTTATGGTTGTGAGTGAGGACAGTCCTCGGTGTTAAGTTTTGTTAGATGGTGAACAGCTGGAACAAGTGTCTGAGTTTAAATATTTAGGATATATGTTGGATGAAAAAGGAACGGATGATGCAGAGTGTAGTAGGAAAGTTGTGAATGGCAGGAAGGTGGCTGGTGCAATTAAATCGTTGGTGGATGTAAAGGGACTAAGTCCTGAGTGCGCTAGGGTCTTACATGAGGGTATGTTGTTACCTGAGTTAATGTATAGTAGTGAGACTGGTCTGGAATAAGAGGTATAGATCTAAAGTTCAATGTGTTCAGATGGACAATCTTAGGGGCGTGTTAGGTGTGAAAAGAATTGATAAAATGAGGAATGAACGTGAAAGGATGGGGGTAAGGGGAATGGTGTTAGAATGATGGAGAATGGAGGTGAGTGGAGGGTGCCCTACCCATTATATGCGGATGATTTGGTTTTGTGTGGTGAATCTGAAGAGAGTTTGAGAAGATTGGTAGAGAGTTTTGGCAGGGTGTGCAAAAGGAGGGGTTTAAAAGTAAACGTAGATAAGAGTAAGGCTGTGGTTATGAGTGAGGAAAATCCTCGGTGTTAAGTTTTGTTAGATGGTGAACAGCTGGAACAAGTGTCTGAGTTTAAATATTTAGGATATATGTTGGATGAAAAAGGAACGGATGATGCAGAGTGTAGTAGGAAAGTTGTAAATGGCAGGAGGGTGGCTGGTGCATTAAATCGTTGGTGGATGTAAAGGGACTAAGTCATGAGTGCGCTAGGGTCTTACATGAGGGTATGTTGTTACCTGTGTTAATGTATAGTAGTGAGACTATGGTCTGGAATAAGAGGTATAGATCTGAAGTTCAATGTGTTCAGATGGACAATCTTACTCCCAGTCTTGGGAATAAAAAGGAAGATGAAGAAAGATGAAGATATATATATATATATATATATATATATATACAGGAACTGATTTATATACGAATATATATTTAGATAGATGTTAAATATATATATATATATATATATATATATATATATATATATATATATATATATATAACTTACAGGAACTGATTTTTCATGACATTCTCCTTTGGTATCCTGAAACAGTTAAAATAAAATCACTGAAAAATTCAATATAAAGAAAATTATTTATTGAGCATTCGCCTTTGGTGAACCAAGTATGACAAATAATTATGGTGTATAAAAATTAAACCTGTGCATTAAAAAATTTACATACTGTTATATGTGATGACTGAAATAAAAAGTATACTTTATTCAGAAGCGCATGAGCTTTTAAACCAAGTTTTCCAAGCTCTTTCCGTTTCCCTTCATCTGTTAACTGTGAACTCTTCATTTTGCACATAGAATGGCTCTGGAAAAATAGTATTTGAAAATTAATTTATCACTGATGAGAAGGTAAAAAACAATTAAAATATTTCTTATAAGGAAAATCAAAATTTTGCAATCAACTGAAAATCTTCTAGGTTTGGTATTAATTTTAATCTAAGATACATCAAAATTAAAAAGAAATTTCCATTAAAATATAAAAAGTATTAAAAAAAAATAAAGACATACAACTTCTGCAATAACATGCTAAGGTGACTGAATTAATCAGAGTAGCACAATAGCTGGCACAATTGATTGCCAAACTCTTTAAAAAAAAAAAATAAATAAATGAATAAAATTTAAAAAACCATAATTTATATATATATATATATATAATAATATATGATATTATATATATATATATATATATATATATATAATATATATATATATTATATATATATATATATATATATATACGGTATATATATTATATATATAATATATATATATATATATATATATATAATATATATATATATATATTATATATATATTATATAATATATATATTATATAATATATATATATATATATAATATATATTAATATATATATATATATATATATATTAATTAGTATTATAAATATAATAATATATATATATAATATAATATATATATAAAGGCTTGGGTTCAAGTACAAGTACTTGTTACTTGGACTTAAGTACATTTTTTTTTGGAGTACTTGTACTGTGCAGTTTCTAAAACCAGTTACTTGTATTTGCCACCTCTTGTTACTGAAAAATTTGCAAAGTACTTCAAGTACTTCTGCATTTTAACTTGCCAACATATATATTTTTTTTTATCATTTTTTTCTTTTTTTTTATTATTATTATTTTTATGTATTCTAAATAAATTTCAATTTATGATATAAAGTATATCATATATATATATATTATATATATATTGCGAGTATAACCAAAAGATTGAACATTTTAAATTATTTATAAGCCGACTAGTTTTGGGTAAGAATCCTTCTTCCCATTTTCAAGACTTACAATATAATGATAAAATTTAAACAAAATATTATATAAAATTAATTAAAAGTTAAAATAATATAAGTGAAATAAATAAAACCATTAAAGATAAATTAATGATTACAATATGTGGTTAAGAGTTCATGAATTTAAACAAAACCTCACTTCAGCCTATTAAAGGACTGTTAAAACTTAGAGATTTTTCATTTAAGCGTCAGTTGAGATGCCAATATACTGGGATTCTAACAACTGAAAATCGGGTTCCTCAATTTGGGACAATATTCCAAAATTCGTATCCTGTGTTTGGTTGTTTTCCTTGAAGAGATGAGCATTTATAGCTGAATTGGGGGGGATGTATGTAAATGGTCTGGAGTTCTAAATGAAATACCTTTATGCTCAGCAATACGTATGGAAGGCTTTGTATTGTCTTTTTCCTATGTAGCGGTGGCATCGCAGTCAACCGCACTTGCAATGATAAAAACTTGATGAGCATAAAGGTAAGAGGAGATTTATCTTTAAATTAAATTATTTCCAATGTTGTTTTTCACTCGAAATAAATATTAAATTTAAACTGTGTAAAGTTTTTTTTTTTAAACCACATCAATTTTACGTCGAATTTTGTAACTGATTTCCCCAGAAAGGCAACCTATATACAAAAATATCCTTAGGAGGCTGTTAATTTAGCCTGAGCATTTGTCTTAAATTTTGCTGGAAGTTAATTTTCGAAAAAGTTGGTGTCAATTATAAATTTCTGGAACCCATTCTTCAGAAATTAATGTTTTCCGGAAATCAAGTTCTTTTGTAAAATTAACATAAGGATGACGAAATTTTGTATCCCCTGTCAAAAAAGAGTTTTAATTAAGTTGATTTAAAAATATGAGGAATGAAAAGAATAAAATTTTTGTCATCAATCCAGTAAAAGTATAGAACGGAGATGGTGATTGATTGGATCTGGAAGTTTGTGTAACAAAGCGTTTATGGAGGGCCATAGTTCTTGAGGGATTTGGAGGAGAGCATAATAGTTACCCTTATGTAAGCATTAGGTGGGATAGGTAACTAAAGGTATTTTTAGGGTAATTAGTTTATTGAGTGTTGTAGTGAATATATATGCTGGTAGTTTGGTCGAAAGAGTGCGTCGAGTGACTGAAGGACTGATTGGTGAAGAACAAGGTGCGTTTAGTAATGGTAGAGAATGTGTGGATCCAATCTTTACATTGAAACAAATGATTGGGAAAGAGGGAGGAGAAGAATAAATTGTATTTAGGTTTTATGGGTTTGCAGCAGGCGTACTATAGGATTAATAGGGAAGCTCTGTGGCAGGTGCTAGTCATATATGATGTTGGTGGTAAGCTTCTGAAGGGAATCAAAAGTATGTATGACGAAAGTGAAGCGTGTGTAAGAATAAATAGAGTCGAAAGTGATTGGTTTAATATTAATAGCAGAGTGAGGCAGGAATGTGTTATGTCTCCTTGGTTATTCAATTTGTATATAGGATGGGGTTATGAAAGAATTAGAGGTGGAGGTGGCGGGGGATGATGTTAGAATGATGGAGAATGGAAGAGAGTGGAGGGTTCCCTACCTATTATATGCGGATGATTTGGTTTTGTGTGGCGAATCTGAAGAGACTTTGAGACGATTGGTAGAGAGATTTGGTAGGGTGTGTAAAAGGAGGAGTTTGAAAGTAAACGTAGATAAGAGTAAGGTTATGGTTGTGAGTGAGGACAGTCCTCGGTGTGAAGTTATGTTAGATGGTGAGCAGCTGGAAAAAGTGTCTGATTTAAATATTTAAGATAAATGTTGGATGAAAAGGGAATGGATGATGCAGAGTGCAGTAGGAAAGTTTTGAATGGCAGAAAGGTGGCTGGTGCAATTTAATCGTTGGTGGATGTAAAGGGACAAGTCTTGAGTGCGCTAGGATCTTACATGAGGGTATGTTGTTACCTGTGTTATGTATAGTATAGAGACTATGGTCTGAAAGAAGAGGTATTGATCTAAAGTACAGTGTGTTCAGATGGACAATCTTAAGGGTGTGTTAGGTGTGAAAAGAATTGATAAAATTGTGAGTGAACGTATTAGAAAGTTGTGTGGTGTGAAGAAAGGGGTAAATGAGAGAATAAATGAAAGTACGTTGAGATGGTTTGGTCATGTGGAAAAGATGGAAGATAGTCGGTTGGTTAAACGGATGTATAGTGGTGAGTGTGGTGGGAATCAACCGGCTGGGAGACCGAAGAAAAAGTGGATTGAGTCAGTAAAGGAATGCCTGGAGGAGAGAAATGTGAGTTTGGCAGAGGCAAGAAGAAAAGGTGCATAACAGAGTGAATGGCGGAGTTTGTGAGGGAGTGTGGTTGTAGCCCACCGGGCCAAAAGATGAACCCAACATTGACGAGATGCCATAGTGAGGGTCCGTTGCGGTCCCATGAAGCTCTAGGGTGAATTTTCTGACTGTGACGAGTAGAAGGGAGAGAAGGTGGGTGATTGATATATATATATAATATATATATATATATATAAATTTAAATTTTTGTAAATAGAGTATATTTATATATAATATACAAAAATGAAAAAAATAATAGATATATATCAGTATATATATATATATATATATATATATATATATATATATATATATAGTATAATATATATATATATATATATATATATATATATATATATATATATATAATATATATATATATAATATAAGGGTCGACAAAGGTATTTATTTAAGTAATAATTGACACTGAGTAACCCGTAGTACGGTTTGTAATTTTAAAGATTATCTCATTTGATCCCAGTCTGGACAATACGCTCCAGCCTGGACGATGATATGTATTTTTATATTAATTATTGCTTTATTATTAATCAAACATATGGGATTTATAGATGTTATAATTGTCTCTCTTTTTGTTTTAGTTGTTGATATAATTATGCTGATATCTTAATGATAATATTATAAAATAAACCATTTGTAAAAAGTTATTGAAGAGTATATAACATTCGTAACCAACAAATTCCTACATACTCAAAGTACTTTGGAGACCTGGAAGTTAGATGTCCAGATTTTCCAGGTTAGTGTGTACGGATAAATAAAAGATTCCATTTCATTCATTATTGTAAAATTTATTAATGTCATGTGCTGGAAAAGCAGTAGTAACACAAATGTTATTGTTGCAGTTTAATATCAGAAAGAATCAGTAACTATTGAATTAATTGAACAAGCCCCTCTTGGAAACTGAAAGGGTGAGTTCAATAAAGTAATAAAGTACATATAATATTATATGTAAAATATACTGTTATAAATAAGAAAAGTGTGATCTGTAGTAATCCCCTTTATTATTTATTTTGACAGGGTTTCAATTTCAATCTTGGATTTCAATTTTAGGCCAAATTTCAATCTTTGATTTCATTTTATGGTTTCAATCTCTGGTTTCAATTTTGGGCCAAATTTTCTGTTTTGAATTCAGCTCTTTTGTTTATCCCCAAAATCCTCAGTTAAGTATAGTATATTTGTCATAATTGAGTCAGAATTTCTATTTCCTCCCTTACTTCATTGCACGAATGATATTTGGATTCGTTTGGTTTCCACTCTTGAATCTGATCCTGAACTTATGTACATAATCATAATATATTGGATTTTAAGTATAATTCCAATATATTTATCTAATTAAAATATATTATATAATCCAATTCATATAACTTTTATTATAGTTTTGTTGGGAGTGGATTGTGTTATCTTTATATATTCACAAACCTCCCACATGTATATATTTTGAACGAATTAAGTAAACATAAACTTTTTCTAGTGTGTCCATATCCTTAGATTTTGATTCTATATTGAACTGTTATTATATTTTTATTCTTTACTACGAAAAAATATCTGATTAGACTCCACTGAAAAATAATTGATTAGACACCATTGATAGATAGATCCGGAAACAATCTAGTTAAGTAAACCCTTCCTTTAAATGGTATTACAATTGTTTATTCACTTTGAAAAACTCACAATCCTCCTTGAATAGTCACCCAAGTAAGCAGGCCAACGGAGTCCGGAGACAATCTCCCTCCGTTACGGAAATAGCCTAACCTGCTCCGTAACACCTCTGATGGTGTCAGTTGGTTGCCTGTGCTTACTAGACATTCAAACCACATCTATCGAACATCACTTTAATACTATCTACTTCTTATTATATCTTTTGACCTTCGAATTATTCAATCTTCTTCGATCATCGACTCTACGAGAATAAGTGGAGAGAGGCACCTTCCAGTCTGGGTACACTAGTTGATCCCACGTGTCTCCTCTCCGCCACATAAATAAATTAAGTGGCGCCCGAACAGGGACTCTGTTTGAGTTCCTGCGCTTGCGTGCACTAGGATTGTGACTCTCGCTCACATCATCACATTTATTTTGAAAATTCATCGATTCTCTTCAGTTCTCTTCAAAGAAATCTTCTTCTTTTGTACTTACATTGGACAGATTCAAGAGTTAGTTAGGGATAACCCTCCAATACTTTTAAAATTCTTTATTTTACTTTAAAAAAATTTAACATGTCTGAAAAAAATCAAAACACAGGCTTGGAAACAAGCACAGCTTCTGATAGTCAAGAGGATTTGGACTTTGATCCATCTCTTGCAGCTGTGGCTCTAGATCCACGTGTAGAACAGCGTCTGCGTGATGATCAAAATAAACATCAATTAGAAATGAATGTAGGAATGAATGTAGGAGTGAATGATGAAAATAAAAATAGGGTAGAAGTCACCAACTCTGACACACCCTTGGGTTCCAACTCTGACGTAAAAATGGTTTCCAACTCTGACAAACCTTTTAATCAGTCCGAAATGGATGCCTTGCTTATTAAACTTAGAAAGCAATGGACCCAAGAAAATAATGTTGAAATCAGTCAGGTTGAACACAGAACGTTCCCCGCTCGAGGTCAAGTGATACCCTCTGACCTTGATGCACCTAAATTGACAATGCCTAAAAATACCACTTCTTTCTATGATCGTGAGTATAACCCTTCCTTAGTTTCCCAATTTCAACCACGATCCAAACCTTTTCCTCATAATCCACCGAGTTATGTGGAAACTTCCAAAAATCATTTTCTTCCTAATCCTAATCTTATTCCTAATCCTAATCTTATTCCTAATCCTAACCTTCTTCCTAACCCTAAACTTCTTCCTAATCCTAAACTTCAGCCTAATCCCAGTCTTCTTCATAATGCTATACCCCCAGTAAATTACTTTAACCAAACTAAGTCTCTCTTTAGAAATCCAGACATGGGTAGAGGCACTAGAGAATCTTTGTCCCCAATAAATAGAGGAGAATCTGACTTCTCCGAGAAATATAATAGGTTGCTACAACCCCACCGAGAACAACTTCCCGTAAATCAGTATCCGGAACACCAGATGTCTATTGACCCTCAGTCGTATTCTGGTTGTTTTCCACAAGGATTACCACAACGACAATTTGAACGTCGTATTCCCGATCCAAATGAACCTTCTATGTATTCAGGGCCACAAATGAAACAGAGACTTGACATGCTGGAGGAGGCCATTGTACTCCTTACACAGTTGCTCAAGAACTCTCAAAAACTTAAGGTTGTGGACCCTGGAAAATTTAAATATGAATCAGAACAAGATCTCTTAGTCTACTTGGCTGATTTTGAGGCGTACTGTAGCCTTCATTATCCAAATGCCCATCACCAATGGTTGAGACTGCTAGGACGACAGCTAGAAGGCAAATTTCTTCACATATACCGAGAAATAATAAAAGATAACCGTGAATACTTCTCTGTACGGGATAATCTTGTATGCTGGTATCGAGATGAGGAACGTAAGAAGAAAGAATATAGGATACAGAAGTATCATGCTGCTCACCGATATCCCAATGAGAGCATTAAAATGTTTGCCCTTCGGTTGGAACGCCTGGCTAGTCAAGCATATCCTGGATACGATATGAGAGATCATGATTCCCTTAGAATAGCTTTCCTTTGTAGTTTGCCTCCATATATTGAAACATTCGTCCGTCAATATATTAAAATGATGGAGTTGGATGGGTATAGTAGAGTTTCCTGGGAAAATATAGTGAACTTTGCGGATTCCTTAGATAGCGAGAATATCGTTTTCCCGAATTCCATTTCCCAAACTAATCCATGCGAGATCGACAATTCAACTTATGCCCAAAAGACCGCGATGAAAGTGAACCTAGACGAATCTTTGGAATCCGTTATCCGGATAAATGCTGCACTCCCCGGATGGACTGAGGTTTTGCATCACAACGTTGAACAACGAAAACCTAAATCCAAAAATAATCATCGGCAGGCCCCTAAGAAGAAAAGTAGTCCTCAAGAACGAAATAATGGTAGTCGATACTATCGTGACTCCACCAATAGTTACAAGAACCATGATAGTACAGTTCGTCCTGACCATTTAATTCGAATTCTCGTCCTAAGCCTGATGACCGGAAAAAGGTTTTGTGTAATTACTGTGAAAAAACAGGTCACTCCATGGAGGAGTGTTACAAATATCTGGGAGTATGCAGTTACTGCAAAAAGAAAGGTCACATCAGGGCCAATTGTCGATCTAGGAAGTCTCCTTCCCCTTCCCCGAATATTAGAAAAGTAGTCTGTCCCTTCTGCGGTGGTCCTCACGCTGGAATGAGGTGTTCAATTAGTGCTCCTCCCCAGTCACATAATCATGACCACGAGCCTTCTTCCCTTAGAACTGTTCCCTTTGAAAAAGTATATTCCCGGTCTTATTCCGCAAATCAACCGACCAATCACAGGCCGCCCTCGTCGTCCATGCAAGTGGAACCATCCCTACCTGTAAGTAAAAATTTAAAACCTTGCGCTAAGGATGAGGTGCGGTATGATCCCCCTTTAAACTCCTGGTCTCCCCGGACTTGAGTCCTCTGGTGGAGAATAACCCTTTAATCGACTCAGTTAATGATGATGGAGACGTAGAAAATTTTAAAACTTCTAAAATTATTCCCGAGAAATCTTCCGAACGACCTCCCTTAGAAATGAATAAACCCTTAGAAAAAATCCCTTACGGACGATGGTAGTCCATTGTACTCCTTTCAAGGAGGACCCTCTGATTGTCTCAGTCGCTTTGGTTCCCAACAGCTCTGGCTTCTACGGTTGTATGATAGACAGTGGAGCTGGAATCAGTTTAATCAGCACTGAAATCACCGAGTCGTACATGAAGAACTTGCCCTTACGACCCTCTGTAGATATAAAAGTTAATGCCATCAGTGGTCTGGTCAGAGAACATTCAGTACCTATTGACTTTTATATTGAATGTAATCTGTACTTTCCTGACAGTGATTATGTGTCCAAGCCCGTCATTTTGTTAGTTGTTCCCTATGAATTTATGCCAGCTCCTCTAGTTTTAGGGGCTGTCGCTTTAAAAGAAAATGACCTTCTCCCAGACTTAACTACGCGGGAATTAGTACATAGATCTGATGATTGTATAGAATCTAGCTAAGGATTGAGAGTCCTAACACATCCCTTTTTATAAAGTGTGTCAGGTTAATTCCATTAATGTTCCCCCGTTTTCTTGTAAGATGGTGGATGTAAGTTGTCCTTCATCTGAACTCTCTTCCGTGGTAGGTTTTCAAGCCGATCCAATAGGACCTGTTATTCCAATCCCGGGTGTATTGGATTTGAGAGAATCTTGTAGGATCGCTCTTTTAAATACTTCCGATACACCTCATTATTATAGGAAGGGTACTGTGGTAGGTAGCTTGTGTTCTTTGGAAGAAGAAGATAATCTTCAAATTAATACTAGGTCAGTAGATGCGAATTCAGAAATCAACGTAAAACGCAGACGTATGGTCCCCCACTAAGTTGGAGGAGGAGTTTTGCTTTGCGGATATTCCTATCTCTGACCGCGAAAAGAAACGATTAATCGCAGTGTTATTAAAACATAAATCGGCTCTCAGTTTCGGTGACCACGACGTGGGAGTGGCTACTAATATCACCCACTCTATCGAGGTAGAAACTGGTCGACCTGTGAGATTACCAGTACGTCGTTTCCAGGGTCCCTTGGCTCAAGAAATAGAAAACCAATGTCATGAACTGTTGGAGCAGGATATTATTAGACCCAGTAAATCCCCTTATTCAGCTCCTGTGGTTCCTGTCCGAAAACCTGACGGTAAGTTGCGTTTATGTATAGACTACCGGAAATTAAATAGTGTCACGAACTGTTGGAGCAGGATATTATTAGACCTAGTAAATAACCTAATAGATATGATTTATAATATGTATGGTAATAAATATTTTACAACCATTGATCTGGTCCGCGGTTATTATCAGGTGGCCATGGAACCCGAAAGTGTTGAAAAAACTGCTTTTTCCACTCCATTTGCCCAGTATGAGTATTTAAGAATGCCCTTTGGTGTAAAAAATGGTCCAGCAACATTTCAACGTGGAATGATGTTGGCGTTAGAGGAAATTCCATGGTCCAAGGTTATGATATACTTAGATGATATTATTATCCTCAGTCAAAACATAGAGGATCATCTAGTTACCTTGGATCGTGTCCTTGCTGCACTAGAGAGAAATGGGTATAAACTTAAACCCAGTAAAACCAGGCTTTGCCGTACTGAGGTGGAGTTCTTGGGTCACCAAATATCACAGACTGGTATACTTCCCCTTCAGAAAAATATCAAAGGGGCGTTAGAATTTCCCGTCCCGACTTCGGTAAAACAATTACGCCAGTTTCTGGGAATGGTAAATTTTTATAGGCGACATATTCCCAACTGTTCTCAGATCAGTAAGCCTTTATCATGTCAGACTGGTGGTAGATCCATTACCTGGACGCCGGAGTGTCAGCAGGCCTTCGATCAACTTAAAAGAGGCCTTAGTTAACCCCACATTGTTAAGTTTCCCCGATTATAGTCCGGAGGTTTCTCCTATGGAGCTCCATGTTGATGCTTCAGACCTCGGGGCTGGTGCTTGCCTTTCCCAAATCCAAGACGGCGAACGCAAACCAATTGCTTTTATTTCTATGACCTTCAATGGGGCTCAGAGAAATTATGGAGTAATTGACAAAGAACTAACTGCTTTGCGTTGGGCTGTCAAATCCCTTAGACCTTTCCTACGTGGTATAAAGTTCATAATATATACCGACCATATGCCACTCATCTATTTACAAAATATGAGTTTGGTTGATGGAAGGTTAGCTAGGACTATGGAAGAGCTCTATGAATATGACTTTGACATCCGTCATATATCGGGCCCTAAAAATATAGTTGCCGATGCTCTTTCCCGATCTCCCGTAAATGATAATATGGAAGAACCCGCCGAAAATACTTCTTTGGATTTCATTCCTCCTGGGTTCTTTCCGATAGAAATCAGCGGAGGAGGGGACTCGTTATATAAATGTTTTTCTCTTTACTTATATGGATCGGTCGAGAGACATTTAGAGGTAAGAGATGTTCTTATCGCAGAATTACAAAAACATCCAGTAAAGTATAAGCTTCAGGGTCAGTTGGTTCAAAAAAGACTCTGATTATTAAAATTGCCGGGTCAATTGCCAATACCAGAAGTTATAACTGCTTTTACAGATGTTTTTAAAGTTAACGTTCATATATATTATACCAATAATAAACCCTTAATATATGGAAGTAACGCTGATGGTGAACCCTGTTATTTAAAATGTTTGGCAGGAATTCACTATAACTATCTGTTAGTCTCTTCTAGTTATGAATAAACTTATGGATCAGTCTTTTATAACCTTCTCTATGTTATAAATTGACATTTGATCTTTCCCCGAGATGAAATAAAGAAGCCAGAGAGTTCTGTTGTTCACCTACTGATTGAAAAAAGCTAATATAATGAGCAAAATGACTTATCTCAAACTAAGAACCAGATAAGTTTTCTCTCTATCTTTCTTAGTCTCTTCATATACTTCCTTCTTAACTATTGATTTAAAACTATAAACATTTTCCTATATGGAAGTGGTCTTGGATGAATGCTTACTAGTATGTCTGATCGTCAAAAATTTTCAAATTATGAGACGAATATCCCTCCTAGAGTAAATGTTTTTGCCTAAATGATCTATTGTGTGTATGTATTCTTCGTGTAGGAGTACAGACTAATTTAAAAATTTACAAGCTATATAATAAAGTCTTGTGTGATTGAGTTACCCAAAATTAAATCAAAAAGAGTTTATACGGTGTATATTATACCGTATAAATAAAAATTTTACTAAAAATATATACTTATGGTATATATATTCATTGAGAACCACCTGCCTCTGATAATTAATATATATATATATATATATATATTAGGAATATGTGTGTATATATATGTACATTGTACATATATATATACCGGTTCCTCCGCTCCAACGAGCTTGTCATGTACATGACAGGTTGTGGAGTGGCGGAGCTTTAAACCCTATTTTACAGATTTTCCTGGTTCCTGATGAGAGAATTTCGCCATTGTCCAATCAGATGCCTATAGCTGGATGTGTGGAATCTTCATCTTATAAATCATAGGACCCAGTGGAGAGAGTAATTATGGTTAAAAATAAAATAAAAAGAATAAGGAAAAAGACTTCCTCATATTGTTTTTATTTTACAAAAATATAATATGCCATGATTTTAAGTAAAGTTTCATAGGTTGCAGAGGTACAGGGGTTTTCAATGAATTAAGTATTATTGATGATCCTTTCTTCTTTACTATGTGGAAAGGAGATCATCATAATACGCTAAATAAGTTATTTTGACAACCACTAAAATAATAAAGTGAGTGACCAGTGAGTGAGGTTGTGTTAATTTTTGCTCTCCAATTTTATTAATATAATTTGTGTATTTGAAAGTGAATTTAGTAAACAAATTAGTGTTGGTATCTAATTACACTTATTCCTGTGGTATATATCTACATGTCATTAACATTGTTATATTAATTTTTGTGATAATTTAAATTTTGATAGCCTAACCCTAAGCTAACATAGGTAAGAGTTTTACTGTTTTCTGTGTCTGGGTTTATTTGGATTCTTAAATAGACTTTCTGTATTTAAATACAGTCTTTATTAATTGGTTACTTTAATTTAGTGATAATTTAAAATTAAATTGAGGTTTCCAGTAACAGACTACAGTAAGCCTCCTTATAACTGTAATATATCCTGGCCTAGGCTAAGCTAAATAAATTGTTTAAATTTAATATTTTAAAGGGAGTAGTTTATTTCTTTTTAGGCTTGTGATATTTAAACTGTTAGTTGGGGTAAATAATAGTACAGGTTAGTAAGCCTAATAATAATTTACAAGTATGGTATGCCTGTGTTGTGATAATCTGTGGGACGTAAGAGGTGAATATTGAACAGATGCCCTGCTTTGTAGATTGAATGCAGAGAATGTGTTGGTTAAGGAAGGAGATTGCAAGACGGAGAGTGAAAATGTGAATGGATTGAAAGAAGAACGTATTTGAGTTGAGAAAGGAGGGAAGTGTTAGAAAAAAGTTAGTAGGGATGTCGAGGCAAGGAGGGAGCAGGATATAGGGGTAGAACAGGATAGTGATTCACCTAGCAGGAAGATGAGAGGGAAAAGGATAAAGTAGGGTATAATAGGTCTGCAAGATGAATATAGAGTTGTAGAAACTAGAAATAATGATTTAAAGATGAGGATCTCAAAAGTCAGTCAGCCTTTGACCTGCAGTAACAGGTTCGACTGTCTTCCAGATGGGGAGGGATCAGAGAGTGCCAATGGTAATGTTGAGTTTTCTAAAGGGAAGACTTGATAAATTGCTAATTGAAGACTCTATGATACGATACCGTAGATAGGACTCTGTTCAAACTAACGAATAAAAAGAAACGATTGAGAGTATGTTATCCAGGTGCAAGAGTGAGTGATATCGTGGACAGGATAGATAGAGAGATTGATTCTACAAATGTTGATTCAGAGTGATTGTGCAATGTGGGTACAAATGAATATAGGGCATAGAAGGTCAGAAAGAAATTGAATAGCAGATTAATAGAGATTGATTCAAGAAGAATGAAGCTAGTGGAAGAAAAGGTGCAATGATTTCTGGATTTACCCTAGTTTGAGGTGCACGGTCAGGAAATGGGGGGAGTAGGGCTTTAGGTGTAGCTAGAAAGGGCTTAGGAAATTATGTTTTTCAGAAAATATTAGGTTTTTTGGGACTTTGTGGAGAGAATTTCTGGATAAAGATCTTTTTTGCAGCAGATGGAGTTCAACTTGAGTCGTAAAGGTGTTGGAGCTTTTCAGTACCAGTTGGAGACTGTGTTTAGCAAAAACAGGTAAGTTGGGGTGTGGTGGGCTAAACTCTGGATACAAATAATAGCAATGGTAAATGTAATAGTGGGGAAATAAATAAAACTAATGTTGTTACAAGGTTTAAATAATGATGAATAGCAATTAAAAAATAACAAAGCATTTCGAGTATAAATGTTTTTACAAACAAATGCTCATTAGCCTTACGAAATAAAAAAGATGAGCTGATTACGTTATATCATAAATGAGAATCTAGAACATTATTTGCATAACTGAAGCATGGGTTAATGAAGAAATTTATGGAGAACTCCTTTCAGGAATATGAAATAGAGGGATATTCACTTTATTTATACCACGTAGAGGAAAGAAGGGTGTGGTGTGGCGCTTTCTATTTAAAAGCAATATTCAATCTGTACTAATGACTGACTTTAAAAATAATCATGATATTGAATCAGTGTGGTAGATACCTTATATACAATTAAATCATATAGAATAGGGCATTTTATAGACCTCCTGGCCAGAGCGTCAGAATAGGATGCCCTGGAAATTGTGGAAGAAATTGAGACAGCATGCCACAAGTATATGAAAAAGGTATAGTTCAATGGGTGATTTTAATTTTCCCGGCATTCATTGGGATTCCTTGTCTAAATATGGACGCGTATAGTTCTGCATTAATTCATAAATTGTAATAGCTAAGATAACTTTTTGACCGCCAAAGAATGGTAAGAACCCCACAAGTACGATGCACTAATTAGACTAATATAACTAAGTGAATAAAGTATGGTGGATGATATGTTACGAGTTGAGAGTATGATTCTAAGACATTAGTGACGATCTCCAAGAATAAATATTTGGTAAAAAAATCGCCATTATTAGATCTGTAGAAATATAGTAACTAGTGATATTGCTGAGGTCCTCCTATATGATATGCAATTAAAAAGAAAGAGATATAGAATTTCCGAATGCGATTTTACAAATTTCGAGACAAGCTTAGTACAACTGACTGGGAATAAAGAGTTTAAAGACCAAAACTTTTTTATCATGTGGGAACATTTTAAGCAAATTTTAATGAATATACAGTCAGTATGTTTTAAAGATAAACCCATTAGGGTGGCGAAGAGAAAACACGTTTGGTGAATAGAGAGATAAGAACGAAAATGTAATGAAAAGCCCAGATGTTTTTAAAATATTCGAAGGGTAGTAATAGGGAAGATTATTTTAGAAAAATATAGGAAAAATAGAAATGACTTAAACCAGTCAATAAGAAAGGCAAGAGAGAGCAGAAATTAATTTAGCAAGGAATAGTAATAAGAACCTGAAGAAGTTTTTTAGCCTTTATAAATTTAAAAGTAAGAATAGGACAATGGTCCAATTACAATTGATTGAAAATTTAAGTGAGTCAGATAAGGATTGGTCAACATTTCATGCTTATTTTTGCTTCAAGTGTTACAGAGGAAAGATTTAGTAATAGTTCAGAGACTATACTTTCTGTATGCATGTAACAACACTAGACTTACAGAATTTGAACTGTAAAAGATATTAAACGTTATTAAATCATATTGATCCAAGTAAAGCCTGCAAGCCCTGATGGTATATATGGTAGAATTCTGAAAGAGGGTAGTTTAAGCATGCAAAAGCACTGTATTTGATTTTTAAGCGATACTTATAACATTTGGTGAGTACCAGATACGAAAACAGCATATGTGTGCCTAATTTATATAGAAAGGTAGTAAGGAGATTGGAAATTATAGGCCAGTTAGCTTAACATCTCTGGTTGTAAAGGTTCTGGAACAGTTCTGAAAGTTAATGAAGGTCATATAGAGAAATATTAGAAGATAACAAGGTATTTTATGACTCCCAGCACGGTTTCAGACAGGGTAGGTCATGTCAGACAAACCTTTAGAATTTATGGAATACATTACTGACTGCCTTGACCGAGGAGATCCAGTTGATATTGTAAATTTAGACTTAGTAAAGCTCTTGATAAGGTTCCCCACATAAGGCTGATGGAAAAGTTATTGCAATGTGGTATAGGTGGAGTGGTACATGGTTGGATTAAAGAGTGGTTGCGAAATAGAAAACAGTGTGTCCAACTAAATGGGAATAAATCATCATGGGACACAATATATTTTGGGGAAAAAAAAAAAAAAGAGGTTTGGGGGGTTTTGGAGTGGTGCCCCACAGGGTTCAGTGCTGGGCCACTATTGTCTCATATCTATAAATGATTTAGACAGGGACTTAAATGTCAAGGTTTCTAACTTTGCAGATGATACTAAATTGAACTCTTCATTTGAAAATAGTAGAGGGTGTATAAAAATTCAAATGATCTTGATAAACTCTTGGGTGGGCAGAAAGTGGCAAATGAATTTTAATAAAAAAGTGTAAGGGTCTTCACCTAGGTTACTCAAATAAAAAGTTTTAAACTAAGAAATGAACTGGGAGAGCTTGAGTCTGTGACAAAAAAGGATTTAGTGTGATTATTAAAAGCAGTTATTTGAACTTGTCTAATCAATGTTTGAAGCTAAAAAAATAAAGCTAATAAGATGCTGCATAATAAATCGCAATGTTGTTACAAAAGCAAGGAAGTAATAAGTAAACTGTATATATGCTATGTTAGGCCAGTAACAGAGTATTGTGCACAAGTTGGCCCCTATTTAAAGAAAGACTTAGATTTGCTTAGAGAGAGTGCACAACTAGAGCAACAAGGATGTTGAGGTTTGAGGTAAGAGCGTATGAAAGGAGAGGCTGAAGAGTTAGGAATGTTTTCTGTAGAAAGCGATTTCCTCAAGAGGGGACTGAAACAATCTACAAAATATTTTACCATACTATTGATAACATAGAGACCAATAAATTTTCATAGTAGAACATGACAGGTGACCAGGGGCATAATAAGTAAAATTAAGAAGAAAGCATGCCATCTTGAATATAAAAGCATGCATTCAGTAATCAGGTTGATTAAATTTTGGATATCTGCCAGAGGAGGTGTGTTAGTGTGACTCGATTGCAACATTTACGAAAGGGTTAGATTCGTTATGGATGGGTTGGGTATCATATAAATATTGACGAAGCCAAATTGGCGGTTTTTAGTTATAGTAGTTATTGTAGATGGCATGTGTGACCATAAACTTAGTTATTAATGCATGTGGATGTTTGGTATCCATATTTTATATATCATTAGTTTGACTAAGCCAAATTGGTGGATATGTAGTTACAACAAATTGCAAACCCTAGGGTGCTCTGTGGATTTGCATGAGCATGTTTGGGTAGTGGGTTGACTGGGCCAGTCTCGATATAGCCGCATGTGCCTTTTTACTGTCTCTATATTCAATGTTCTAATGTCCTAATGTCACATGAAATACATCTTTTGTCCACTCTTCAAAGTCAAATTTTGATTTTATATTGAATTCAGTACTTGCTCCCCTTTCTTTTGTTTTGAAATGATTAAGTCAGTTTCTCAGAGTTATGGTGGGACCGTTTTTAAACATTGTGGGTCCACTCTGAGAAAAGTGGATAGAGAGGAAATGAGTTTTAGTTTTACTCTGACTCATTTTCTCCTGACTGACTGTTGAAATTAATACCTTAGCAATATTAAATTTTGCTTTTTTTATTTTATCATAAATCCTGATCATGACTCGATTACCTGCAAACTATATTGTTACTTTTCAGAAATGGATTAGCCGAAAGTAAAAATCTCTGTCGGTTCCCAGAGTACCCGGACTAGTCAACTTCTCATGATGCCTGTGGTTACGTCTGAAGTGTCTCTTGAAGTTTTCTTGCCTACCAATGGTCTCGGCCCTAATGACACCCAATGTAAGACCATAGTCATATGGTCCCTGACAAGATGGTTTGGAAAAAAAGAGATGCAGGATCGGGGAAAAACACTAAAGTTATATATATGATCGCCATCTACAAGATTTACACGCCTTTACCAAAAGCGTATCCTCCATGAACTGGGTCATAATGTAAAATATATATCCCCTTGATGATCCTGTATCCTTACCTCAACAAGTACCAATGGCCGGAGAAGAACATCGTCCGAGGGAAACGACATATTGAATCCATCATAAAAGTATTACTAAAGGCGGAGTACGTAAAGTCACCCCTCATATTTGTATTTCAATAAAAAGACCCTTAATGATCATTCTTTCATATCCACTAAAAGGATTGATCCAGATTATATGATGCCTCTCATTCTCGATTTCATACTGGTCATGATGAATCTCCCGCAGAAACTATTCCCGAAGTTCACCCTTATGTCCAACCAGTCCCGTAAAAAAAATGTCTTCCCATCAAATTATTTCCAATGTAAAAATTATTTTCCTTCAATGAATGTACAGGAACATAGTGGTCCTTACATCCCTTCTCCTCAGTCAAATTATCCACCGAAGTGAATCCCAGTCTGTGCCTTCGTATTCCCCACATTCTTATTGTATTTGTCATTCCAATGTATCCATTGACTATGAGTCTGCTCTGGATTCCAGCGTTAAGGTTGTACTGCGTACAGGCTTACGCTGGTTGATGGAGCACAAGGCTTCTGTACTATTGATGCAGGAGTTCCACGAAGAGAAAAAATCCGCTGTTCGTCTTTCGTCCCTAACTAAAAAAAGAAAATTATAAAAAAAAAAATGTATATATAAATAATTTAAAAAAAAATCATAATTATAGTTTATATGTAAGAGTCCTGATTGTCCTTCTCTACGCTGTTCTATTGGCCGCCTCTTCACTTCCGTCTTTCTCTGAACGACGTGGAAAATTGAGGTGGGGTTTAGATTAGCGGGGGAGGATATAGGAGATGTTGTTCGTGCATAGTTGTGCCATTGACGACTGAAGTAACCCGTAGTAACGGTTTTGTAATTTTAAGAATTCTCATTGATCCAGTCTGGACAATACGCTCCAGCCTGGACGATGATTGTATTATATTATATTATTGCTTTAGTTATTATCAAAACTTAGGGAATTATAGAGGTTATAATTATTTTCTCTCTTTTTTAGTTGTTGATATAATTATGCTGATATCTTATTGATAATATTATAAAATAAACCATTTGTAAAAAGTTATTGAAGAGTATATAACATTCGTAACCAACAATTCCTACATACTCAAAGTACTTTGGAGACCTGGAAGTTAGATGTCCAGATTTTCCAGGTTAGTGTGTACGGATAAATAAAAGATTCCATTTCATTCATTATTGTAAAATTTATTAATGTCATGTGCTGGAAAAGCAGTAGTAACACAAATGTTATTGTTGCAGTTTAATATCAGAAAGAATCAGTAACTATTGAATTAATTGAACAAGCCCCTCTTGGAAACTGAAAGGGTGAGTTCAATAAAGTAATAAAGTACATATAATATTATATGTAAAATATACTGTTATAAATGAAGATAAAGTGTGATCTGTAGTAATCCCCTTTATTATTTATTTTGACAGGGTTTCAATTTTAGGCTTCAAATTCAAT
>JABUQX010027842.1:0-25000 GCA_015478945.1 Trachelipus rathkii
AGTGGAACCTGCTCAGAATAATGTAATATGTGTGTTTTTGTAACTGATGATCTTTTCTAATTCTATATAATATGGATGTGAGTGGAGTGTGAACACTTTTCGAATAATCTGTATAATTATTCAAGCAGTTAAAAATTGAATGAGGTGATAATTAGTTCGTTTGTTGAATCTTTCTTGACTGATGATACTGAACACTCGAAATGTATCGTATTAATCTCTAAAGAGCGAAAGCAAAGATGGAGGAAATTGTACTCGCGCAATAAATAACACATTCAAGATAAAGAAATGTATTCCATGGTCGAACTATAAATGAACGAAGTACTGAATTATTAATACTTCAATATCGGATCTTGAGTTAATGTGTAATTAAAGCGTTTATGGAGGGTATGTTTCCGAGGGATTGAGGAGAGCAGTAATAGTACCCTTTATATAATATGCGGTAGAGGGAGAATAAGGAATGTAGAAATTATAGTGGGTATTTTTAGTTTATTTGTAGTGTTATGTTAGGGAGATAATTACTGCTGTGTTTTGGTCGAAAAGAGTGCTTCGAGTATGACTGATAGACTGATCTTGGCTGAATGAACATAGGTTGCGTATTCTTTTAAGAACGTGGTATATGTGATGTTTGGATAAATTCTTACACTGAATCCAATGCTGAGAAAATGAGGAGAGATACAATAATATCATATAATTCAAATTTTTATTACGATTTTCCATACTTAGGGGTAATATAGGGTTAATAGTGGAAGGTCTTATCTTAGTCAAGTTCTCTGTTAAGTTTGTGATATGGTACTATGTGTTGGTTGAATCTTCTATTGGCCTTTTCCTATATGGAATCAATCAGTATGTATGACGATACTAGTGATATGATCTCTAAGCGTGTGTTAATGCATAAATGGTGTCAAAGCGTGATTGTGTATTAGTATTTTATCATATAGCGGAGTTGATGCAGGGTTTCAACGTGTTAATGTCTCCTGGTTATTTCATATTTTGTAGCTTGGATGTGTTTACTGAAAGAATTGTCAGTGGTGTGGTCACCGTGACAGGAAATTAGGTGTTATGAAATGATGGGAATGAGTGATCGGTGCCCAATCTCTATTCTATATGACCGTGAAATTGATTTGTTTCTTGTGTGCGATCTGCAAGCGCTTTGAGTTAGTATTGTAGTATGAAGATTTGCAGGTGTGTAATCAAAGGTAGGGGTTTGAAAGTAAAACGTTAGCAAAGATTTATTGTTACTTGTTCTGAGTGCGATTAGACAATCCCTCTAGTGGGTGAAGTTTATTATGTAGATGGTTAGTTCCAGACTGCATACAAGTGTGCTGAGTTTTTAAAATGTAGTGCTATTGATGTTTTATATTTGGTTTTGACTTATCTGTAGTATAGGCAACTGGGATGATGTCATGTGAGTTTTAGTAGCGATAAGTCTGTGAAGTGCGCATGGTTCAAATAGGTGATGGACGCACATTAAGATGCGTGTTAAGGTGAATTCGTAGCACGTAACCTTTAAGTCTTTTACGTGCGCTTAACTTTTTTCCACCGTGCTCTTACACTTACGGTATGTGTCTCACTGTGCTTTTGTTTTCCTCATTGTTATCTACATATGTCGTGAGACTTATGGTCTAGCGAGATAAGAACGTCATCACTTCGAGATATAAATTTCACTCGTGTTCTGAATTGACATATTTGTCATGGCGGCGATGCTGCGTATTGATCGTTAGAAAGCAATATGATTAGAAATGATGGAATAGATACATTATTAGAGAGTTCTTAATGTAGGTGTGGAAAAGGGGTAATATGTAGATGAAATATATATCTGAAATGTATTCGTTGAGATTGTGATTTTGTCATGTGGAATAGGATTGAATGATAAGTCGGTTTTAAGTGCATGTATATGTGGTCAGAGTGGTTGAAAATCGACTAGTGCTGGGTGTCGAAGATCAAAAGTGGATTGTAGTCAGTTATATCGAATGTCTGAAGGATCAAGAATTTGAGTCTTGGTCCGTGAGGTAAGAATTAAATGGTGCATATATAATGTTCGAGAAATGGCGGGTCGTTTCTTTGAATGAGGGTTAAAGGGTGATATGAACCCTTATTCTGATTCGATTTACCATAGGAGGTGGTCATCACATGCCCTTGAAGCTATAGTGGTAGTGATATTTCCCTGACTGCGCAAGACTGTCTTACATAATTTGGTAAAGAAGGGGGGGGGGGTAAGGCTGGGCTTCTTTTCGATTTTTATCACTTATTCTTCTACTGCTTTTCTTTACTTGATGCTATGTTATTCTTTTTCACCTCTAACCCATCAGTCCTGGGAGAATAAAAGTAGTATGTAAGTAATCCTATAATATATAAATTTTATCTAGAGCTATTTTTTATCTATTCACATTATATATCTATATCTATTATTATAATAATATATATATATCATTATCTATATATTTTATATCGTAAGTTCTTCGCGTATAGTATACTGAGGTGGAGAGTGACCGAGTAGTATATTATATATATAAATATATATAATAATATAGTAGTATTTTACTATTATTTATATCCTAATCCTCATAACCCGTCGAGGGAGGGGCGGCGGCCTGAGTATATACGCCTAACGCGTATACCCTATCACTCACTACCGCGATGGGGTTTGCTGACTCCACTTCTATAGCGGTGAGTGAGTCCATTCAGTCTTCATACTTAGTTGTCACTACAGGCTAACGGCCGGGTCATACTCACCTAGATTACTCATCTACTTTTGAGAAATTATTCTATTTGAGGATTTATATCCTTTAGTTTACCTAACTATATATATCATCACTACTACTAACTACCCCTTTCCTTAATATACATAATAATTATTATCAAACTTCTTTACACTCTTATTTTAAGCTTTTGCTACTACCTGTCTACGTTCCATCACATTACCCTCATATGTTAATAGTACTATCTATATTCACGCTACATTAGGTTACTCCAACTATACCCTCTAGAGCATAAAACTATAATTAACACTGTTTGAGGCGGTACAGTATCAGAGTATTCGTCTTGATAAATGAATGCGCTAGGGTTGAAGAAGTAGTGAAATATATTAGTGTGTCATTAGCCGTGTGTGACCTCCTGTTTCTCAATTTTAAATCTCTATCAGAGAACTACCGTGACTGCTCGAGTCTGCCAGAAAATATATCAGTTTTGATCCTCGAACACTAATCAGAACCCATACTTATTTTAACTTCGTAAAATTGTTTTTTGCACTCACCATATACTCGCTTCTAGGCCACTCGCCCAAATAATCGGCTCCGGAAATTTTTCCCACCACTCCATTAAAGAGTAACTATGATTCAGTGCTTCGATATTCTGCAATCAATTGGCTTTACCTTCTAATACATTCTTATTCTGACTGTCATCTTAATATAATCGGTTGCCTGATATTGAATGACGTGTCATCATACGTCCATGGTTCATATCTATATATTTAACAATGCAAACATATAAACTTTGTTTCCCACAAACAATAATCCATTTGGCTCTTCTTGAAAGTGCGGTGAAATCAGGGCTCACATAAAAATTGGTCTATTATTCACATTATTGTGGCGAGTGTTTTATGATTAAGAGTTATTTTTGTGCTCTTTGTGTAATTATTTTCAATGAAATAGATTTTATTTGCATTTATTCCTAATTAACTGTAGAAACTTAATGTATTTTTTTTAATAAGTACTGGACTGTCCTTTGTACTATATTACATATAATTATCTCTATTCAGATAAACTCGAAAATATCAATTTGAATTTTTTTTTTTTTATTATACGTCACATATCATCATTCTTAAAATTGGTATATGTATGAATGACCTTTGAAAGTCGGGGATTTGTGTTAATTGTTAATAAATCGTATCGTTCGACTTGTAATTCTTTTACTTTTTCTGTTATTATATCTCTTTCAAAAAAAAAATCATTAATATAATATTTTACTTTACTGATTTTACATATTGACATAGAATTATTGAATCTTTATTGGCTTTCTTAGAAAGGTTTAATTAGTTTTTTTTTTTTCTATTACACTAATTATTGGATACATCATGTGCATTTATAATTTATATATATTAATATATTATAATATTATATATCATATTATATTTATCTTATATATTATCTTATATACTATAGGTATACAACTTACTCTTCAACGACATGTTACACTTAAACATGATTAATTACGATAAATATGACGGACCTGAGTACTACTCGTATTATATAGATACCCCTTGATAGTGTAACGTGTTACTCATCTATTCCATATAGACGATACTGTATCGATTATACTCTTCATAATGTTTGTTTATTATTTTAGCCTTGTAGGGTATAATTATATTATTATATATTTATATTATTATTTATAAATTTTTTATAAAAAATATATAAGGTATATTTGTTTTGTAGCGGGACACTTATCAGTGCGTGAGTCCAATGATGTGTAGAGAACTAAATAGTGATACGAGGAAAACGAAGAAGTCACCCATCGTCTGAATCCTGGCAAAATTTTTACCGAGCATTATCTCGCTGTGAATAAAAACAAAAGAGAGAGAGACAAAGAACAAAATAAAAAAAAACAAATAACAATAATAATATATATATACTCATTATTGTGAACACAGACTATATCTAACGCTACATCTCGAGAAGAGGGAATATATTCCTCTTTAGTTAAAAAAAAAACTTATTGGCAACTTTTGACAACTCTTTTTAGGAGAACCTTGTAGAAAAATATTTATAGGTGAGGAGGAAAAATAAAAAATCAGAATTAATATAAAAGAATTACATAAACAATAAAATAAATATTGGTGCGCATATATTTATTTTTTGTGGTTATTAGGAGCATTTGTGAGGAGAACTAAGATTTCACTATATATAATATATTATATAAATTATATAATATATAATTATATAATATATATATATAGTATTAATTTGTAAATCGGTAGTTACAATCGGAAGATTGTCTAGGGGGTTACGAAACCTGATCACGGTAACATTAACTGGGGGCTAGTACGTAACTTATTACAACATATCTACACACTCAGTTCAGGGGAGGGTACAGGAGGTAAACCCCACTACGTACACACTACAAATACCATATAGGTGATATTAGTAGGCTGATGTGTTCCGTGTGATGTACCTCACCGGAGAGGGCGATATAAAATTCATCTACCTCTGTCGATAGTCTCTACGATCGTAGAAGAGCTCGAGAGACCTCCTGACTCTCCTGGCCTATCGTGAGTATTAAGCGGTTATACCTTGGTGTATTATACTTTATAATACAGAAAAAATGAATAAAATTTATATAGATAAGTTCTAATTTAATTTATCATAATCGAGTTAAACCAATAAAAGTTACTTCAAAATAGCTCTCTAATCATATTAATCATCAATATATATAATATATAATAATTATTAAGTTAATATATATATTTTTTTATTTTTTTTATTTCTTTATCATTTTAACCTATCTTAAAATTTTTCCAGGATTCCCAAAATGTATTCCATTTCGCTGTAGCTATTTAAGTTTTTGGAGATAATACTATTTTTTTTTCAATTTTTCTTTTTTTTCTTTTTTTTACTCTTTTTACTCCTAAAATTGACCAGCATTCCAGCAATAGTATATCCTTTATCCTATGTTGAGCTTTGTATTTTAATGCTATAATATTGTAAAATTAACATAAGATAAATTGTGTATATATTGATATTAATACCATATATTAATATATATATATTATATATAAGTATATATATATAATTCATATTATTAATAATATATCTATATATATATATAATATATATATATTATATATATATATATATATATATAATTATATATATTTAATATATATATATAATATATTATATTATTATAATAATATATTATATATATATATTAATTATTAATAGTAATATATATATCATATATAATATATATATATATTATAAATATATAACTTTATATCATATACATTGATTAATAACCCAGCCTTAATTCTTCAGTATATTTATTATACTAGGTCCACATTATATATATATAATTACGATGAATAGGTTATATCCTTGAAGATAACAACGTAGCTCTTAAACCATATTAAATTCGACTGGCTGTAGCCAGTGATACCTGATATCGTCAGGCTATGCCTACTATATATATATAATTATATAGGAAAATAGTTATTTCCTATATCATATACTGTGACAGCTAATATAGAACACTGCCTATATAACTATATACATAATTAATCATATTTGATTAAGCTATGACGATAGTCTAAGATAGAGTTTAGATAGAGATTAATAGTGCATCATCAATTCATCAAATATATCGCTATCCTCAACACCGTCTATTCATAGAAACTTATCTAATTACTAATAATATAATATAATAATATATATTATATATATTATATAATATATATATATATATATATATTATATTATATTAATATATTATTATATAATATATCGAGAGAGAGAGAGTAGAATGAAGAGAGAGTGAGAGAGTAAGAGGAGAGAGTAGTAAGATTGTATTACTATACTTATCACATATATGTATCAGTCTTTATAGCTATATGGCTGTAAAGCGGCATCGTTTTCTCTAATACACATTTAAAGTGTCTTCTAAAGAAAATTGATTTAAAAGTTGTTCACATGAAGCCATTTATGTGTAGGATGAGTTACAATCATAAAAAATAGTAGAGAATAGAATATATAAATAGATGGTAGCAAAATACTATTATACAATATGTTAGCTTAAAAGAAGGCATGTGTATGGCGTTTATAAATTCATATTATATCTATCTTTATATATTACTTTTTTTATAAAAATTGCACATAATAATATCACCCCTCACATTTTATTACATATTAATACTTATGTTCTATAATAGACGTAATAATTTTTTAAATTAGGTTTGTAAACAAGTATACAATTTATTTAAATAGATAAATTATAATAAATATGAAATAATTGATTGGTTAAATTAATGAAAGATAGAAATAAATTAAATATAAAGTTATAAAAGATTGAATCTCATGACAAAAATTTGATTTATAATAGTATATCATATTAATAATATATCAATATATACATAATTACATATATATATAACGTATAATATAATTTTATATATACGTTCAAACCAGGTGCTTTATTATTGTTTCAAGTTATTTTAATATATATAGGATATAGGTAGCAAAAGTATTACCATATTGAAGGAGAAATATTTATTAATTATTATCCATAGTTGCTCAGGATGGGGAAGGGTAGGTGGATTGGAGACATCATTATCGTAAACAAATATGTTATCGTTTGCTATATTTATATATATATAGCTACTACATTGGATTTATAAAATAGATAAAAATAATTTAAATGTAAATTCTATTATCTCACTATCTATGAGAGCTATTTATAAGTATAAAAGTTTCATAAAAATAGGTATTAGAATATATAAATAAGTTCTATATTAAAATCGGTAATATAAGTCAATTATTATTTATATATATATATATATATTAATAATATATATAAATAATATTATATATATTATAAATACCATATATATATAATATTATTAATATATATATTATATATTATTTATTATATTAATATAATATATATATATATATATAAATAATATATATATTTATATATATTTATATAATTAAATATATATATTAATTAATTTAATATTCAATATAAATATATAATATATATATATATAATAATAATATAAATTATATAATAATATTAATTATATTTATATACTTATTTATAATATATATAATATATATATTATATAGTTAACATTAATTATGAGATACTGTATACGTTTCTCTTAGTGTATAGTTACCATATATTTATATTAATTTAAACACTATACCTAACCAACCTAACCTAACCTAACTTTAATCTAACCAAACTTAACCTAATTTAATATAATTTTATTTTATACTATATATATATAAATATATAACCATTTGGTGATCAGGTATACTGAAACACTTAGGAGGTTTTAGGAACTACGCTAGCCATTGCAAGTATATTATGACTTGATCGATGACCGAGTGGTTATGATAACGGATTATTAAATATCCATATAATATAATAATATATTATATCTATTATTAAATATATATATATATATATTATATTATATATAATATTAATATATAATATATATAATAATATTATACTATATATATTTATTATATTATAATATATATATATTGATTTATATATATATATATATATATATATTAATATAATATATATATATACTATTATAATATATATATATATATATAATATTAATAATATATATTACTCATAATAATTTATTTACAATATTTATTAATTTATTCTTTGAGCCATGGCATAAAGTCATTTATTCAGTTTTTGCTGTGTTTGTCGTTTCATCGGGAACTATACATAATTCTGACTAGAATTTCTTTCTGAGTTACATAGTGGATGAAAATATCAGTTGAGCGAACACTTTTATTGTTCCGTCTTCCAATACGAATAGATATGAAATGGTACGATCAAATTAAAATTTTAAAAAGCTTTGCTTTGTTCGCGTCAGAAGTATACTAGGAATGAGTCTTTTTATTATTATGTTATATATAAGATTGCATTCTCAAATTGTGTGTTCATCCACGTCACGAAGATACTTTAATGAATCAGAAATCTTTGCAAAGGTGAATGACTTATATTATTATTTATATATTATTATTAATGTGAGTCGATTGCATTCGTTAATATATGTTGGATCTCATTGAGTGTATATACTTGCATTTGAGTCCTATAGTATTTAAATATATACTATGACTCTATATCTAATAGTGGTCGTTAGGAGTGAGAGCATTTCGACATGAATCACATCAGTGATGATGAGAGACATCAAAGTGTATATATATATATTACTAATATAATATTATATTTAGAATATAATAAATAACATAAATAAAATGTTTATGCAATAGAAATAAATAAATGAAATAGAAGTCAATATTATTATCAGACTTCACAAAGCAATAATATATATTTTTTTTTAAATATAATGCCGGACTCAATTATAGCATACGTCCCTAATGTATTTGTAGTAGCGTGCTCTCTGAAGTGATAATCATCGCTGCACGCCTCTAGATAAAATCACAATACACTAAAATGTGTGTTTTACTCTAGTTTGTTAAAATATGGAACCAAATTAGATGAGAACTTCTATCCTTTTGCCATATTAATCCGACAACACATACCCTCTCACAAACCATAGGCCCGCGCCATTCACTCCTGTTATGCATCTTCTATCATGTGTGTTTCTACTATATATATCAATTCTCCTTCAGCGTCATTACTTTTTTATATGAACTCAATGCACTTTTTTCGGTCTCCCAAACCGGCTTCGCACTCTATTTACTCTCACCTACTTAACAATCCACTATATTTTAACTCAACCGAACTAGCCATCTCAATCTATACCTTTTACTGTTATTATGAACCAAATACATCTCAATGTATTCTCTAGTTTTATTCTCCTCTAATTTGCATCCTATTTTTACTAATACAACACAACTTCACTATCTACTTACTTATCTTTACACATATAGATTCATTATTTGAATAATATTAAATATATATCATTATTCATCTAACCGCTAAGACATTAACGGCCTCAGTATAAATATGTTACAACTAAACTCACACATGTATATGGTACTTAGAATTCTTCATTACTTTTAATCCCAAACAGTAGTTATCCATACTATACTATATTATATAACTAATTAAAACAGGTATATCATTAATTAATATATAGCAAAATACCCTAAGTATATTCAAGACTTAGTCCCTTTCCTTTACATCCATTAATTTTAAAGGATTATAAATTAAATTGAGCACCAGATACTTACTAAAACATTCATTATAAACTGTTTCTCACTTTTACACTCTTGCATGATCTCAATTATTCTTTCGTGGTAAATAACACAACATATATCTCAAATTTTAAAAATCTATAGAACACTTAGTATACTAGTTGTTCACTGCATCTAACGTGACTTATCACACAGGACTGTCCTCATACACATATCATATACCTTTACACTTTATTCCTACTCACTATTATCATTTCAAACCCCTTATTTTTCACATCACTCTAGCCATAATAATTATCCCCTCTAATATCCAATCCTCGTCTATGAAACTCTATTATACTTCATTCAAGATTCGCCACATCAATATCACAAATCATCCGTACATAACAATGAGTAAGTATGATAGTGCATAACCCTCTATACAATTAAATCTCCATTCTTCTACTAAATTCTATCACATCATATCTAACACCTTCCCAACTGCCACTACTCTACCTCTACTAATTCTTTCATAACCACCATCACTATATTACCTAAATTAAAATAATAACCTGTAGGATGCACTAAAGTGACATCATCCTTTAAGATGATAACCGATTTTAATTATTATATCAAATTTTGAGTTTATTTATATATTTTCTAAGGGAAAATTTTATTTTTAACTGATAAATATTAATTTTATATCTCTAATATTTAAATTAAGTGCAATTAAAGATTTAATCATTTAATCATATATTGATATATATTTTAAAATTTTATTTAGGGATTGGTCATGTGTTACTTCTCCATATTTATAGTTCCTATTTATTTGAGCCTGTATATTATTCAGTGTAAATTTAATATGATTTAAAAATCAGTCTATTCTTATGCTTGTGACTATGTGAGTCAAGTTGCTTAATGTAATTTAAAGATAGTTAATTTCATTTTTGGTGGGCTTTTTAAATATATAGAGTGACACAAAATTCTAGTTGGGTTTCGCTCGTATGAGTCTAAACTACTCTGTTTCTAAAAATACTTCGTGTTATCTCGTTTTGTCTCAGTACTATAAAATACACATAGTGAGAGAATCCTCTTTTTTAGGAAATCATATTGTACATTTAATTTACTTCAAATAAACTGATAGAAAAGATATGTAAACGGTGATAGGGCGAATATAATCTTTACAAATATTAGTTTAATTAATTAAGAATTAATTATAATAGTTTAATTTGATATTAATTACAATTATCTGATTATAGTATGCTTATTTGATAATAAATTTTATCATATTTTATTTTAGTGATTAATAAATTCTGATTAAATAATTATATTATTAAAGGTATCAGTAATTGTGAATGTTAAGATGAATGAGTTTTATATAATTGATAATTTTTATTTATATTATTATTATTATTATTATTATTAGTATATATGAATTATGTATAACTATAGATGTTAAAAATTAGAAATATTTATATGTGGATTTTTGACTTTGTATTTTTCATAGAGCGTTTTATTAAATTTTTGTTTTATAGTTTTCACTTATATCAAATATTTTATACTTTTTTATATTTTGCTTATAATAAAATCCTATAAAATTTTATTACTTTATATCTATTTTATTATTATATTTAATATTATCTATTATATATATATGTTTATATGATTTAATTATTTATATTATTATTTAATCAAATGTTATCATAACTATTAATTATTATTATTTAATTATTATTAATTTAATTAATTTTAAATTATTTTATTTGATTTTTTAATTATTATTATTATATATTTTATATTTATTATTTATTATTATTATTTATTAATTATTAATTCTATATAAATTTAATTCAAGATTATAAAATAAATATTCATTTAGTTTGAGAACTTTGTTCTTCGCTAGTTCCTAAATTTTGTTTATAGATATAGGATTAGAGGAAACTTACACGATTTTTTTTTGTTTAAATTTCTTTGTTTTTTTGTGATTTTATTTAATTCTCTGTAGATATTTTCAAGATACTTTTCAAAGAAGTTTAATTACCAAAAATTTATTAAGAATATGATAAATAATATTAGGATTGAGCTTCAGGTTATGAAATATACAGATGAATCGTGAGGTGTGTATATAGCACTTAAGAATATAAATATAATAAATAATTAATCAAACATTATAAATAAATACTATATAATTTAAATATATAGATCTATATAGGAACACGTAAATAGTAGTAATAAAAATTTTATAATTTTTTTTGAGTGTAGACTTTAAAATTGCTAAGTGGATGATAACACTTTGGAAATCAAAATTACTCTTTTCTGTGTGCTATTTTATATTCGTTTTTATTATGGTACCTCATTCGCATATATTTTAACCTAGATATATAGATCATCGTCTTTGTGTCCTTGCCAATAGTATAAAAAGTTTTTTCCTAATTTTAAGTGGTTTTTATCGGTAGTATTTCGGGAATACAAAGTAGTGATACGTGGTTCTCGAGTACAAACATGTCGATAGTGGGTATATCGTCCAGTAGAAAACGAACTTTGTTACTTATTATAGTAAGTAGTCATCATTTTTATAACAATACAGACGTCGAACAGGTGAAAGACTGAAAAACTAAGAGAGCTAAGTACTCAAGAAAATGCTCATAACATAACAACTACCAAAGAAAATTTTTATAGGATTTTATTATGTGAGTTGGACTAATTTAATATATTACTCTATAGCACATGTAGTGATTAATTCGTGAATCGAAGCTTTTATCTGTTTGTTAGTAGTTTTACTAATATTTAACTTGCCACACATCCATGACTCTGAAAGAGTTGATAACACTTCTTTATAAACGCCACGGCACTAGGGCGCGACTTTGTTGGATCGTTGAAATGTCTTTAGCTATTGTAGTGGTAGTTCACAGAAGTTTAATGAATTTCTTTAGGAGTTGGTAGTGGATAAGTAGTCGTTCATTGGTTAATAAATGTATATTGTTAAGTTGGTTTGGCATATAGTACTACACAGTATGTATGTTAAGTGTTGTTTGTTGCCTTATAGTATGTTCAGTAGTTTGTCGTATTATTGTGTTACGATATGTGAAATAGTATTGTTTGGTTATAACTGTAGATTATAATATGTTAGTTTATTCAGCTCTTATTATCTTCTTAGTTTAAGTCTCTATTGAGTATGAGTTAGGTTAGGTCAAATTAATGAATTATTGAATAATTCCTATATTCCCGAGTTTTTAAAATCAACTGTTTGTTAAATTTAAATATCAATAATATATTTAATCTATTTTGTCACAAACCAATTTCTTAATATAATTAAACGCACTTGATAGCGAAATTGTGTATTATGTCTTATTGGAAATGTAGAAATAATATTAATTTATCTATCTTACTGAACACATCTACGAAGTATTTTATCATTTATCAATGTGCTACCTACAGAAAATCCTTATACGTTATCTTAACAACCATGAAATTAATTTATAAGTATAATCGCAGTATCGTCTATGCTTTCTATCTCTAAGTCATCATTCAGCTTAACTTTATTAAGCCAGCTTTGGTAAGTTATAATCATTAACCATATAGAAGATTATCTCTACGCAAGGTCAAAAATTGTTCTACATCTTCCTCAAATGAACATAATATAGCTGAATGAATATCAAGATTAATATTAATATTTACCTATCTTAATTAAGACTATTGATGTTTTCCAGATTAATATAGCTGGCTTATATTTACCGATCTGTTTGAAGTTGAAGGAATTTTCACCAATGTAACCAATCTTTGATTCTTTTATTTTGATAAAACATTCATATTTATTTCTTAGCAGTGCAGTTGTAAACTTTAAAGACATTCCAGGAATACCTTTTATACTATCGATTATTGAGTTTTCGACATCCAAAAAGTTTAAATTTTCTTGTGATATTTCATATAAATTTAGAGAACCCATTTGCGATGATCTCAACTTTAATCCAACGGATTCTTTCTTCTTGAATAGGTTTTTGGGTATTTTGTTAACTGTGCTGTTAGTTATCACAATTCCTTTGAAAAAAAAAATTAAGCAAATAAATAAATATTTCGTTAAATTAATTTTCTAATTAATTATTTAATTAATAAACAAATTCTTATTAATAAAATTATTTTATAATAATGTTCAACTCTATGTGTGAACTTTTATGAAAAGTAAATAATACTAAGAAAAAGTCCTTCTACTCCATTCGATTTTGAATCTTTTTATGCAATTTTTGTTGAAAAAAATCCATAAACCAACAAGAATCTCAACAGTGTTGGAAATTCAAATTGTCACCAAAATCAAATTCCGACATTTTGAAATGTGTATGTCGAAGGAAATTTTAATTATAGAACAAGATAATTATTCCAAGCGTCACTGGCAGAGTACATGAAGGAATGAGAATTGTGATCGAGTCTGGGATCAGAGAATTATATAGAGAAAAATTAAAGAAAGTGGAGTCACACGAATCCTCTTCAAAGAGGCAGAGATATACCAATAAAGAGTTCAGAATAGAAATGTCTTTTGTAATAGCGACATTATAATAAGATTGTATGAACAATTCAGCAGCTAGAAATAGACTGGAGAGGATCAGTGAGAGTATGGAGAGTCGATAGTACGAAAAACTCCAGATTCCACCCTTCCAATGAAAACTGTAAGACTGTTATTTCAATGCCTCTATACGGACAAAACAACTGGAGTGAAGTGAATAAGGTTTGGAAGCGTCTTTGAATACTAACCTTTTAGAAACATGTTTAATAAGAGTCACTTTTTAATGCCGCCAAGTAAGATTGCGAAAAAAGGAAACTCCAAGAATATTAAAGACAGAAGAAAGTTCGAGTTGTGTTTCAAAGATATTATTGTTGTGTGGGCCGAGTAATAGATGAAGGAATTGAGCTGTTGAGGAATTGTAAACACATGCTTCCATGGCCTTATTAAAAATTTGAAATGCATCAGAGTTCAAATGCTCCAGTTATACTCTCCTAACATCTGGTATTCAGTTCTTGTAGGGCGCTTTTAAAAATAAAAATAGTAATGTAAGGTAGAGTCAAAGGCATAACAATCAGTACGAGATAAGGATACATATAGAATGTCATTAAGGAACTGTAGAAAGAGAGTAGGGTAAACAGCAGTAGCTTTGGAAACGCCACAGATTACAGATTTATATTTCAAATTGTGAACATGTCCAAAGGCTGTTACAGAGCGACTGTAAATGAAATAAATATAAAAATGTGCAGATAGCCATAGATGCTGAGAGAGAATAGGTTGGAAATTAAAGCTTTGTTCCAGACTCCATCAAATGCTCTCGATATATTTAGTGTCAAATCAAAGAATTGCTCAAAAATGACCTAGAGCAGTGATCCAAGAGTGTGGGAGCTGAGAAGAAAACATCCACTCGAGTGTTTTTTTTTTATGGAAACCTTAATCTCAATCTCTTATAAGATTGAAGAACTAAGAAAATTTCAGATTGGGAAAGATATAGTTGTAGGATTTAGAGAGGGTCCTACCTTTTTCGGCACAAGTTAAGTGAACGCACCCTTTCATCAGACAGGACAGATAGAAGTAGTTTACGAGGTCAGGGTGACAGCCCGAAAGCATGTTTTTGGGGCCACAGTAGGACTACCACAAAACTGCGTTCTTCTTAGTAGTAGGCACAGAAGAAGAAATCACATTTTTAGAAGAAATTTCATAATTATTCCTCCTCCCTCCTCCTCCTTCCTCCTATTTCTACTTGCATTTTTCAATAAGTTGGAATAAGTTGAAACAGAATCGATTTATAAAGATAAATACAAGTACTACTACTAATAATAATAATAATAATAATAATAATAATAATAATAATAATAATAATAATAATAATAATAATAATAATATTTAAGCTGATACTACCACTCATCGGCTAAAGCCTATTCAGTCAGGGTCGTAAGTCCATAAAACTAAAATCTCGCACAGGTTCACACCTAATATAAACATCTCAGGTGAGCACTGACACAAGCTTTAAATTGGTGGAGATTAAATTCTGAAGGAAATTTAGAAGAATAGGGGTAGTTGTATTAAAAAAAAATGAAGAACTACATCGAAAAAAGGTTTGAGTGGCCGATCTCTATCCGAAATTCGTGAAAATAAGTTGAACCCATTGTGCTACTACAGCACCGTGAGAGAGGTGGAATGAAAGTGGCCAGCTCTCTCCCTAGCACCTTTTTTTGTATTACTAATAATAAAAAAAACTTGAATGCCAACGCCGCACGGAACGATGGATGGTCAAGGTTTTAGAAAGCAAAGAACAGTTTATAATGTTTTTTTACCTTGGCCTTGTGATCTTATTTTTGAACTGGGTGGAACTGATAACTCCCTCCCTCAGTTGTGAGAGCAGTACCCCATATAGGGGAGAATGAAACCCATGTGTGGCTGTTGTAACTGCAAGGAGGTGAAAATATCTCGTAACCTGAACAGAATTTCCGATTTTCTTGTAGCTGCCCTAAGAAACATTGTGATATCAGATTTCCAAGATAAATCTTTCGTTTCTATTGATACCAAGGAGGTTTATTTTGTTTATAGGGAGAATATAGAATTCTCGAAAGAGATTAGAAACTTGGTAGGTGTTTTTGAGGTAGAGATTTATAGAAACTGATTTTCTAAAGAGCTTTATTGAGGTTATCGTCCTGAAAAACCCTTTCCAGATAGACCGACAAGAATATAATCGGAAAACTGAAATCGAGAGAAAGCTCTTGATTTAAAATAGGCAGCCGAACTGAAATGAAGATAAATAAATAGTGTCGATTTATCGGCATACTGTAGGAATGAATATAGTTGGAAGAGCATATGAGAAGGTTCTTAAAGGAAACGAGGAATAGGTTAGGTGGAAAAACATAGTAATAATATGGGACACCTGAGAGAGGAATGAATATGATTGCTTGCATATCGGTCTAAGGTTTAATTAAACGAAAAAAAGAAACTCAAGTGATTAGCGTTTTCAGTTTCGGTAGAATCTTCAAACTCATCAGTGCGACTAAATAGATATTGATTTAAAAAAACTATTAGAGATGTTTATAGGCATAACGACCAAAAATTAATTAATTATTACTTATAATGAGAGACAAAGAGAATAAATATATTAAAAATTAATAATAAAGACACTGGTTTGTATATATATACTAATAATAATAAAAAATATCAGTAATATAGCTTAAAAAATTACGAAATAAAAACTTCAATAAGTCCATATTTTTAAATATAATAATAAATAATAACAATAATTTATAGAGAAAAAATAGAGAATTAATAGATAAGTAAATCCTAAAAGAAGGTAATTATATAGGGATAAAAGATTGGTAGATGAGAGGAGTTATAATTATAATAATTATTCAATTAATCATACTCCTTAAAGACTATAAATACTATATAGCAGCGTAATCAGTCTTTTTGTTCAGAAGTGGAATGAAATTATGGGTGAAAATTGAAAGTCACTGTAATTATATGAATCATTCACCGACCTTTTTATTTTTTAAATGCTTCTGTTTCCTACCAACTCACGATGCTACTCTGGAAATTAATTATTTTTTTAAACGTGCTTATTATTATCAACAGCAAGATGTGTATGATGATCACTAATTGCCAATATAATTATAATACTTTCTATCTTTGTGCTTCTGTTAAAAAATTAAGCGACTTTTAAAACAGTAAATGTGATTTTAATGCTGCTGTTCCACATGCAGCATTTTATTCTTCGTAGAGCAATTATTATCAAAATTTAGAAAATATTTTATAGAAAATTTTAAAAACAAATTAAATAATTTATAATTTACATTCTTCTTAACTTTTAAAATAATTACTCTTTAAAGTATTTGAATGTATGTAAGATCATTAAACTACTGATATTATCAAAAGGAAATATGAGAAATTGTTATTAGATGGGTATATATTGATTTTTTTATGTGAATGAGTTTGTTCAATTACATTTACAATTACATTTAGATTTAAATTACATTTAGATTTAAATTACATTACAAGTGCTCTTTTTGTTATACTGATGGAAAATGTCTCTTGAATGAAGCTTTCAGTAAAATATTGAGTTTGTTCAATCGTACTCCACCACACACCCACGCTCATACCCTTTTCAATGCTCACACATAAACAAAACACACAACAAGATCCAACAGAATATTTTTCCACGTAAACAAACTCGTACATCTCTCAAACTCTTGATCTCGATCACAGAAAGATCGATAACATAAGGATTCAAACCATTTCAGTTGATGATTCGGATATTTTGTAAGCAAGTCTTCCTATTGGTCCTGTGAGGATGTTTCACTCAATTTTCACAGCAACAACACTAATATAAATTAGCCTTGGTCAAATAGTTCTGCTATCTATCTATCTATCTATCTATCTATCTATCTATCTATCTATCTATCTATCTATCTATCTATCTATCTATCTATCTATCTATCTATCTATCTATCTATCTATCTGTCTGTCTGTCTGTCTGTCTGTCTGTCTGTCTGTCTGTCTGTCTGTCTGTCTGTCTCTGTCTTTCTGTCTGTCTCTCTGAGAAAATGTATATATAATATTCTAATATATATATTATCTATATATTATATATATATATATATATATATATATATATATATATATATTATATATAATATCTTATATAATATATATATATAATATATATATATATATATTATATGCGGATGTTTTGACATTGGTGCCGGATCCTGGATATGGATTTTTTCAAGAAGAATTAATGGAATATAATACTAGTATATGTCTATAATATAATATATAGATAGATATTTATTAAATTTAAAAAATTAAATTATTATTATCTAAATTATATTGATTTATTTTTATTTATTTAATAGATATAATATAATATACTATAGCCTATGTATATATAATTATATTAAAATATGGTAATATAATCTAATATATAATATATTATTATATATATATATATATATTATCTATATAATATATATATCTATATATAATATATATTATATATATATATAATATATAAATATTATATATATATATATATATTTATAACTATATATATATTATATATATATACTTATATATATTTCTTTATATATAGTAAACTATTATATAACGATATATATATATTCATATATATTATATATTATATATATAATAATATATATATAAGACGTATATAACTATATATATTAATATATAATAATATATTATATATATAACACTATATATAATATATATATAATACGTATATATATATATATATATATATATAGTATATAATTTATAATATATATATACTATATAATATAGTAATATAATATATAATATATTTATTATTATACGGAAAATGGCAAAGAGCAAAGAAGATACCCACTAATGTGCTCCTTACGGAAGCCATACTAGCGATCGAAAGGAAGAGAATGAGAATTTATTTAAGATTTGAAAATTTGGAAAATGAAAATAACTTCTGGTTAGTTGGAGAGTTGAGAGGGGGTCTCCCTTTTTAGATGAATGAAATCTTTTACATCATAACGGAAGACTCGAAAGAAAAACAATACGAAATATGTTAGCATGGCTTGGGCAGCTCGGAGGCTTACAGTTTTGATGAACCCATCGGGAGGGATATGCATTAGCATAGGTCTCATAACCTATTGTTAGATGAGAGAGAGAGAGAGAGAGAGAGAGAGAGAGAGGAGAGAGAGAGAGAGAGAGAGGAGAGACGAGAGAGAGAGAGAATGAGAAGAGAGAGGAGAGAGAGAAGAGATGAGAGAGCGGAGAGAGAGAGAGAGAGAGAGAGAGAGAGAAGAGAGAGAGAGAGAGAGAGAGGAGAGACGAGAGAGAGAGAGGAGAGAGAAGAGAGAGAGAAGAGAGAGAGAGAGAGAGAGAGAGGAGAAGAGATGAGAGAGAGAGAGAGAGAGAGAGCACAGCGTTTCTCAGAGAAATTACAACAGCACGAGAACAAGTAGAGTTATGCAATGGTTTTCGAGTTTTAGTTGCATGAATAGAATAATGAATATGGGGGGGCCCCCCGCCCCCCCCCCCCTTGGGAAAAAAAAAAAAATATGTCACCCATCCGTTTATTACTATAGAGTTATCTCCTTGGTTCCCCTCCACTCCCACTGAAATCATATTCCAAGAATCGAGGACGTTGATATTAATATACAGTTTGTATTGCATCGAAATAATGTACCAAAAACGTTTCGCTCGCTGTTTACGCGTTGTGAGGGTGGATTTCTATTACTATACCTAGAAGACTTATTGTATATAGAAATAGAACAGCAAAAACAAGATAATAATAGGTATAATAAGAAGGTAGTAGACCGAGAGTAATAATAAAGATTTAACGAAGTATATATATATATTATATATATATATATATACTAATATATATATATATAAAGCAAGAAGTAAATTAAGATAAGCTAGGCTGAGATAAATTAATATGACCGATGAAGCTAACGTGATCAAATGACAATTAGTGACTTTGTCAGACAACAATATAATTATAGTACTGTACATACCTACAATTTTACGCTTTGTAACTACAAAATATTTTAGGATAGAGACCATAACAAGTGAATGAAGTTAAGGGTATAGTTTATGCCTTTTCGACGTCACTATCTATAAAACACCTGAATATTATTCTATATTTAGAATAGAATACAAAATGTGTCACTTGGTAAAGTGTGAATGATATGAGTAATTATGGTGCTTACTAATAAACAATAATTGATGAATAAATTACATAATATAAATGGCTTAATGTTATTAAAGATAAATTGAGAAATGGAAAAATAAAAGAAAATGAAAAAAGGATGAAAAAGTATATAAAAGAAACGTGATGACATTACATGAACGCAATGGATAGTAAGCGAATTATACTTAATCTAACTTAGTTCAGTAAGACACTATCTATACTAAGGTATAGATGGGGTGACTTTAGTAGGGATGAACACCGATAAGAATCTCTTTGCAGTGTCAGAAAGAAACGGATTACAATATACAATATCTTGATATACAAAAACATTCTGAAATACTTTAAGTAAATACACCATAACACAGTTGCAATTCTATTCGAGAGAGACATTGTTAATCGTAATCTCATTCAATGAATATTATATTATTTATAAAGCGAAATATGTTTGAATGATGCTTGTAAGCCTGGGGGATATGGACGATGAGAGTTTGTGTGTCGAGAGTGCCACACACTTTAAACAAGTCACCTCATGAAACTAATCTAACACATTTGATGCATTACAGTCGAACGAAAATGTATAGATTCTCTTTGCGGATGTAGAGTATCTTATGAAATAGGATGACTAAAATCCAACGGATGTTTGAATAATGTTAACTTTCAAACGTCCATACCGTAACAACTCCACCAGAGTGTGTTCTTTTCGTTATTAAGAGAATACTTTCTTCACTTCAGAACTAACACCCTACTCTATTAATTACTTTATTTATAATTGCTTGTAATTTTGATTCAATATACAAATCATTCAATAAAAAAAAAAACACTTATACAATTGATTTTATGCCAGATAGACTTAAAAAGAAATTAATAGTTATCGATGAGGCTTGTATTATATTTATAAATTCAACCTACATTTCGCTATGTATAAAGAGTGAATTTAGCGGGATTATTTGAGGAATTTCAGTATGAAGAGTTGAGATGATTGTGCATCTCTTTTGAATACGACAGGCACTAATCAGACACTCTTTTGCAAGATAGGAAAATTGATACTTTTGAGAGGATAAATAACTATATATAATAAACTTATATTATAAAGAAATAAATCTTACATTCTAAAGAATTATATATATTATATATATAACATTTTTTATGTTTTATTTAGAACTTAATTGTATTAATAAAGATATAATCTTTGAGAATTATATATATATATATAGTATAATAGGAAGAAATTTAGTTCTTCGGAGATATAAATATTATTAATATGCTTATGAGCGATATATATATTATACTCACATACACATATTTTGGAATAATATAATCATTTTGAGATAGATAATAGACTTTGAGTGTAATAGCTATATTATGAATATATAGATATATTTAAGATATAACTTTGAGATAGATCACTATATATTTATTTGAGAATAATTATAATTACTTATTGTGATATGAATATTTTGAAGGATGACTTTGAGATAGATACTTATTATAGAGGTAATTAATATATATAAACTTTGAGGATTGAATAATTTGTAAGATAGATACTATATTGAAATAACTTATATGTAATATAGAAAAAATTGTATAATATTTATGAAGATTAGAAGTTATATTTGAGAGATTATAATACACTTTTGAGAGGAAGTAGATATATGTAGGATAACTTTGAGGAGGAGCTATAGTGAGGTAATAAATAGATACTTAATTGTCAGGATTATATAAATCTTTGATGATAGTATTGATAGATCATGTATATATTATATATGAGTATATAGATATGGATATTTTAAAAGTTTAATTATTATTTCATTAACTATACGTTAGCGTATTATACTATTTTAAATATTAAAGTGATCAGTATTCACAACTGTGCTGTGTATAATAAGTACCACTTATGAACTTTATTTTGTGTGAGTTATATATATGTAAATACCCTCATTTTCAATACTGGTTTATAAAGTCTCATGAACTGGTACTACCGGCGGGTATCGTGATGATAGTTGTGTTGTTGTTGATTGGGTAGGCGATATACTATCTACAGCTATTTCCTCGAATTTTCTCAAATATACCCACCATATATATATAATATACAGGTATATATATAATCCACGTATATATATATATATAATTATATATTATATAATATATATATAGTAAACTTTGCTTCTAAAAACATAATATTATATGGAATATTATAATATAAATTATATATAAGTATAATTATTATATAGGTTGCTAGTTGTAACTTTAACAAACAAACGCCAATGATATGGTATAGTATAAAATTTTTAATTTGTTTAATTTTCAATACAATATAAATATATAGATAATAAAATATAATATATATATACACGGTTATAGTATGATGTGGTATATAGGTAGAGTGGTATATCCGCATACTATATTACACTATAGTAATTAGGGTTAGTAACGTATAATTAATTGTTAGTACTACTATTATTTAACGTAATCACCTATTATATTATTGCGCTGATCTCATGGAGACGGTGGAATAGCTATAATGATCAATGAATATACCTTATAATATAGGGTAAGTATGTGGGATATAGTACACAACGGTATGTGGAGATTTATATCCCTATATATAACTATAATATATATACTATACTATATATAATATTGAGTACTGGATACTATATATTATACTATATATATATATATATATATTATTATTATATATTATATATATATATACTATATATCTATATATAGTATATATCTATATATATATATATATATATCATAATATGTAATATAGTATATATCTATAATAAATACCCCAAAATCTGCTGCCCTGGGAAACTGCCCAGTTTGCCCAGCACTATATAAGGCAATATAATATATATGTTATATACAAGCTCACAATTTCAATCATAGCGCAAAAGGATATTCAACAGATGTAAGCAAAAACAAAAAAATTCTTAAATTATTGAAATACCAACCCACTGAGATCCTTCTAAAGAAATGATACTTGATTTTTTTGGCACAAATATATATAATAAAAATAAAATACTCTATAAATTACATATGACTGTCCCTAAATTTTAAGCATAAACAAATTTTACAATGTAATAAATGAAGAACGTGCGAGGCCACGTGGTGCACAATACTAACGTCATCAGCGACTATGGTAACTAAGCCAATCGGAAACAAGCATATATTCCACTGTATAATATCCCACTTGAACGATTTATTAATATCGAAATTATATTAAATATCTAATTATACTAAATAGGATAATGCACTATATTTAATAATATTAAATAGATAAACATGAAAATATAATATTTATAATAATAAATTATTTACTAAGACTATAACGTAATAATATATAATAATAAAATTTGCAACTTACTAAGTCTTTCTGTATATTACTATAACCTGTAAAAAATATATAAAATGTGTAAATATAACACATTCTACACCTCTAAACTGAAAGATCAAAATATCGTGGAACATGTCGTACCATATCGCTAATTCTATGTGAACATTATAATTAATACGCAATTTTTGTGAGAGAGAATGTCATTTGCGCAAATATATATCAGAAAATTTTTGTCTATTTAGAGTCACTAGATAATGAAAGTTCTAATGGCGGAATGAAATCAATTTGCTATTATACACATGGAGACAAAAATACACAATGATGATGAATCTTTAGCACACGGAAGTTGATATATATATACAAGTATATATGCACTTTGAGTATTCATTACAGTGCTATTAATCTGTGTTAATACCCCGTGGGTTAGATTTGTTCTTATGTGGTTCCTAAAATTCAATTACGAGTCATTAATAGCTCATTGGTTAAATGGTGAATTCATTTATTATTATTATATTTATTCTATTTCCATTATCATCTTATTTATTAATTTTATTTAACATATTCTCCTTTAATGAGATTATTTTTTATTATAGAGTAATTTCAACACAGTAAACAATATAATTTATTATATTATAATTTTATTATTATTATTTCATAATAATATTTAGTAAATTTAGGATTAATTCATTTAATATAATGAAATTATACAAACACTCGTGATATTTTTTTAAATCTGTTATGCAGCATGTGTATATATAACACACTTTCTTGATACAGCAAGTATTTGGAAATATTATTATTGATTTTATGCTTATAAATCTTATTAACATTAAATACTACATATCATAATTAATCTCAGCATTAGATCTAATTTATTAAATTACTCCATATTTTAGTTTATTATTATTTATGTTTATTTATTTTATTCATAAAGACATATAAATGGATTTTTTTTATATAATTTTATTTATTATTTTTGAAAAAACATGGTTTTTTTCAAACCCTATATATATATAATAAGATGAGTATAATAATTAATTTTTTATCATTATATATAA
>JABUQX010027842.1:37500-50000 GCA_015478945.1 Trachelipus rathkii
GTGAGTTTAGCCTAACGAGCGTTTGGGCGACCGACCACCTGGAGGTCAGACAGACCGAAGGTCTGTTTGACGCGATGATTACACACAGACCAAGCGCGCGTGCGCATACACATACACATTATTATTATTATTATTGACGAAGATTCGATTTTAAGTGAAATCGACTTTGGTCAGAAAAACGATCCCCGTAAGGGACCGTTTTTTACGCACTCCGACTTTGCTTTCCACCGAGGTTTCTCTTCTTCGCAATCCGGTTCTTATCTGATATATCTTACTATGAGTTAACGTAATACTTTCGGAACTTGGTATGCTCCCATGTATGACAAACCGATCCCACGCGAAGTTTTGCGGATCGTAGGTCACCCCGGCGGGGTGTTGTCTCTAGTCGTAAGGTCACCCATCCCGAAAACCATGTTAGGCTTTTAACGAATCGGAGTGAAATTTGAATGAGCAGGATGACGTAACTCGTCGGAGACGATATCACTCAGTCCCCTGTAAGGGGGACGCGTCCCACAAAAAATTAAAAAAATGATCAGAAGATTGAAACCAGAGAAAGGATTCGGAGTCGGGAGTCGGAGACGGGATGGAAGTGATTCGAGACGGATCGGAGTTGATCTGAGCTGGAGTCCAGGGGACCCCCACCGGAGATGGGGTCCCCAGTTGAAAAAGAAGAAGCAGAAATGCATGGAATGCAAACAGAGGAAGACTCAAAGAAGAAGAAAAGAAGAAGAGAGAAAGGAGGAACGAAAGAAGAATGAGGAAGGAGGAGCCTGAGAAGGATCTCAGAGTCGATACCGCACCGGTGCAGGCTCCGGTGCGGTGCCGATTTATTAAATATTTGTGTAACGATGCAATATTGGTGTCTTTATAGGTTATTGAATAAATTTTTGAAAATAAATTTGTTGACAGAACCATTAAGAAAAAAAAAAATTAAATAAATAAATAAATAAATAAATAAAAATCTCCTCATTCTTTTTTGTTTATAATCTTACAAATTTACGTTTTTACATACCTTTTGTAAATCACTAAATCAAACCATCATCCAACCTCCCTCCTACCTCCTGACCATCTGTGATCTATTGATCTATTGATTACAGTCACATTTTGAGTATCATTTTTGGATAAACATAACATAAAATCAAGTTCTTTATACAAAGATCAAATAATATATGGGTAACAAAGTTTTCTACATTAATAAAGCTACTTAGCATCATCTGAACTAAGAAAATAATGCACAACACACCTAACTCATCTTAACAGAACAAACGGTCAACATAACAGTTCAAGACCTATCAAATAGTAAAGTAATTCAGCAGCAACCAAAAACGCAACTGGTCTGGCACCTGGTCACATATCTCTAACATAACAAATGTTACTTACACCAACATGGTAATATTTAACTAAAATTTATCATAACCTTGCAATAATTATATGATTCCTGAGTGTAGTATGCACGCACAAAGTTTTCTATTAATAGAGCTAACATGATGTAACATGAATTCTAAGAATATAATATACATCGACAAACCCGACACCTTAGCAAAGAATAAACTGCTAACATTAAATAAAGATCCAAACTTATCAACAGTAAAAGTAACTAACAAGACACAAAAACATATTCCATTCATATTTTCTTTTAGCAACCATACCTTCAACATGACAATGTTACTCATTAACATAGTATTTGTTAACAACAAAAAATTTAGCATATCCTTACCCCAACCAGCATAATACCTAATGGGTAGAACAAACAAAGCAAAGTTTTACCTCTGTAAAGCTAAACTATGATCACAAGTACCTAACACACAACAACCAGACGAATAAACAGCCACTATCATCATCAATGTAGTCATTAACACTGAATATAGAGGAAGTAAAACAGTTGGCTTTTATAAATATATACTTTCATTGAAAAGAGCAAGATATAAATACATAAAAACATATAAATACATAAAAATATATTGATTTTTTAAACGTAAAATTTTATTCTTATAAGTTTCATTGTTACTTCGTTCCTATGAGATTTTCAAAGATTCAACATCCTTTGTAGGATGGGTATAAATGTTTTCAGCAACACTAAACCATTTTTTTTCGGCATATTTTGATTCAGCAGCACTCATTCTCTCATACAAGAGAGAAGTGAACTCATCCAAGCTGATAGTTTATTAACGCACTCCTGTATATTGTATTATACGGGAAACTGCATGTTTCGGTATAAATATCATAGATTACACCATAAACTATATGTATATGTCCTCAAGTATGTCAACTTCGTTAAGATGTGATGTTAATTCGTTTTTATTTTAAGCAATGCTAATATTTTAGGATGTTCGAACTGTGAAAACCTATACACGTACGCATTGTCTTAATACACCGAGGGTTTCTAATAGTTGTGAATATCATGTGGGTTTTAATACTGTCACATGATGAGAACGTGCAGCGTCTATTCTATTTTGACCTCTCCAAATTGTCACCTCTGATAGATATTTCACTACTCATCGAACCATTGGATAACATACCCTTATCCTCTAACCATGCAGCAGCGATGTCGATAATCTTGATGAATCCATCAGCACAAACGAATAAAGGTCTATTATTTGACCCTTTGGTAGGAATACAAGCAATGTAACGGTATCCATCCGGTTGACGATTAAATATAAATGACACACTGCGGGGAATAACGAAGCTCCTTGTGAAGATATCAACAACAGGTGTAGAGATGGGGGGAGATGACATCGTACCAATACAGCGAAAAAATGTCCTACTGAAGGAAATCGTATGCGTAAACAACCCTTATAGGTAATGAGATTCTTTTTTCAACCAATCAGAAGAAAGTAAATAAGAATACAACGCACGACGTACGAACGAGCTATATCAGTTCAAAAGGGTATATTCTCGTTAGACAACAACAACAACAACAACAACGACAACAACAACAACAACAACAACAACAACAACAATAACATAGTACAAAAATAAGTTCTTTATATACCAACCAACGAATATATGCTAACGTAACATTGTTTTCGCATTAATAAAGCTAACATAGCATTACCAGAACTAAGAATATAAGGCACAATGACAAAACCTAACGCCCCTTACGCTAGATAAACAACTAACATTAACAAAGTTCCATACTTAACACCTGTAAAGTAACTAACATTGCATACAAAAACGTAACCTATTCATACTTTTTCAAGCATATCTCTAACATATTAATGTGTTAATTTTACATTAGCAGCTGATTTACGTAGCATTTAGACTATCATTTCGGTAAATATAGCACAAAGTGAGTTCTTTATATACTCAACCCTCGAATAGGCACATAACAAGGTTTTCATATTAATAAAGCTAACATAGCATCATATGAATCAAGAAAATAATGTATTAACGACACCAACACAACTTAAGCATGAATAAAGGGTTAACAACAACAAAGTTCCACACTTAACACCTGTAAAGTAACTAACATTGCATGTACAAAACGTAACCTATTCATACTTTTCCAAGCATATCTCTGCAACATATTAATGTTAATTTTACATTGACGTGGCAATAACATTTAACAAGGATTTATCATAACCTTGTCCACTTATCATACAGACCAACGAAAAACTGTAAACATAAATAAAGTTTTATCCAACATAATAAAAATAAGTTCTTTATATACTAATCCATCGAATATATGTTGACGTAACAAACTCTTTTTTGCATTAATAAAGCTAACATAACATAACCTGAGCTAAGAATATAATGTACAACGGACAAACCCAACACATCATACGCAATGAATAAACCACCAACATTAACAAACTCCGGCGCTAACAACAGTAAAGTACTCTAACACTTGCACAAACGTCATCGATTCACCCTTTTTTCAAGCATATTCTCTAACATTTCAATGTTAGTTTTACATTAATATCGTAATATTTAAATAAAAAAAGTTTATATAAATCTGCTCCAATCATCATACTGACAAAGAATATATTGCTAACGTGACAAATGTTTTGCCATCAACTTCAATGATAATGAAAGTAATTCATCATAACCTTTGCTCCAAATATCATAATCCTGATCGAATACTGCAAACATAACGAAGTTTTAACCAAACATAACAAAAATAAATAATTTTATCCTGACATAGCATAAAAATGTTCTTTGAACAAAATATCACAGTAAAGCGTAATAGTTTACCGATTTTAAAGCAGTAAAATCAGTAAATCAATAAATCAAACTACCCATCTCTGCAGGCCCCTACCCATCTCCCTTGCCAGGCTGTGATCTACTGAGCTATTGATTCAAGTCATATTTCGAGTATCATTTTGATAAACATAACATAAAAATAAGTTCTTTATATACTGACCTACGAATATATGATTAACCAAATGCTTTAGGCAGTAAAGCCAACATATCATAACCGCAACTAGGGAATATAATGTACAAATGCAGACTTAACATACCTAGCGCATGAATAATCAGCTAAGATCCTGAAAATTCTACTTTTCAAAGGTAAGTGGCTAACAGGAATATACAATACTGATATGTTCCCACCTTTCGCCCATATCAGCAACAGGTAAAAGCCATATTATCTAACAAAACTCCTTAATAGTAATTAACGACAAAGAGACCACCATCTGGAATTCATGAATTGACACTTATTTTCATCAAAGTGTCACTCGTTTCGAGTATAACATCATTTGGACCTATGAATAAACGTAGACATTAAAAAATTAGGCAAACCTAACATTACTCAACAAAAACTTAACCTTAAGCTGCACACGTTTCTAACACATCATCGTCAGCTAACACAGTAATATCTACAAAACTCATCATTTCTCTAACAAATCAGTGTTATTTCCACATTGTCACAGTAATATTTAACATAACGTCCTAACTTACGAATAAACAGTTTTCATCAACCAAGAGTATCTAAAGCAACACATTACCTTCCGAGAGAAAACCCAGGGGGATGCGCCCCATGAAAGGATGTGAATTTGCGAGAAATTACCCTAGTAAAGCGGGCGTTACCTCCGAGCGAGGTAAGGCCCCCAGCCCTTTCGGGCCGAGGTTTGCACAGAGTATATATATTATGCTACTACATATATATACATATATATGCTATGATAAATTTATATTACATATATTACATATATATATATATATAGGCCTAAATATATATATATATATATATATATATATATATATATATATATATATATATATATATATATATATATATATATATTTTATATATATATATATATATATATATATATATATATATATATTTATATATATATATATGCTTATTTTACTTACTCTCTCACCCATGGCTATCCTGTCATCAGAGAGGCCATACCGCATCCAAATACTCCGCCGTCGCAACCTGTCTCGTCCATAGATTATCCAGGGCTGAAATTTTTCAGATAGCTCTGAGTAGAGAGTTAGATTGACAGGTGAGTAGAAAGATTATTCATGCTGATTGGACATGATTTTTCTTCTGGAGAAGTTTAGATGAAGTATTTTCTGTTGTGTCTTTTTTTGACACATTTGTGAAGTTACTTTATATGTTAAATTTTAATTTTTTTTGGCTATTATATCGTTTTATTATATTGTGGAACTATTAACAAAATATTCATCATAGCCGTCCCTGCAAATTAATTTCATAGGGGGCTAAGAGCCTTCCTGGAGGCGAAATATTGCAACAATATACAAGTCTTCAACAAAGCTCTTAAGTCCTGAAGAAATGATCTCAGCAGGAATAATTTTCTTCTTAGCTTTCAAAGGAAAAAAAGAATTGACGAAGCGACCCTGAGAGAAACCGAACGCTCTTACTCCGATGGAACCTCCAGGATGGCTGTAAGCCCCCTACTTTAGAGTTTTTCGGACTTATGGACACCCTTTCTGAGAAGTGGACATGAAATTTCTTCTGGAGAAGTTTAGATGAAGTATTTTCTTGTTGTGTCTTTTATAGAACTTTTTTGACACATTTGTGAAGTTACTTTATATGTTAAATTTTAATTTTTTTTGGCTATTACATCGTTTTATAATAATAATAATAATAATAATAATAATAATAATAATAATAATAATAATAATAATAATAATAATAATAATAATAATAATAATAATAATAATAATAATAATAATAATAATAATAATAATAATAATATTAATAATAATAATAATAATAATAAACAAAATCACAAATTTTTCTCGTTTTCATTTGACGTTAAGAATGAAATTATGAATTTGCAAAGATTTTACCAAGCAATATAAATCTATTTCTTCTTCAAAACATACACAATTAATATATTTATTTGCGAAATATAAATGATATTAAAATATTAAGTTGTCTGCAATAATTTCTTGGTATTAGTATATAGTAAAATAGGCTTAGAGATCTATGAAAAACTATTATCGTTCGTTTATAAAATACCTTTACTAATCTTATCGTTAAATATTGAATTAAAGAGAAGAAATTGATATTATTTTTCTTTTGAAGGTAACCACCATTTACGAACAGAGCTCTTTTCAGTAAGTTTAAAAATGGAGAATGATATATAAAGTCTTCCATTTACTTTTCGAGTCATTGCAACATGATTCAATTTTTCAATATAATTTAATATGAGTATTTTGTTTACTCCTAGCTTTGGCTTACTCAGTCGCAAATGAATACATTAGGGACTTGCTTTGTTATTATTGGAATGAAGTATTTTGCATCCGCGATAGGCCTTGCTAACCAGCGACATCTATCGTAAGCCCGAAAAAAAAACCGGGATCTTTCTAGATCGGTTCCTCTGACAAGACAGAAAGTCTAGATAATTTTATCACTTAACTCAGTGGTTTTCAAACTTTTTAGGTTCAAGGCACCCATAGCTCATCAAGATTATTCGCGGCACCCATATATATATATATATATATATATATATATATATATATATATATATATATATATATATATATATATATATATATATATATATATATATATATATATATATATATATATATATATATATAATAATAATAATAATAATAATAATAATAATAATAATAATAATAATAATAATAATAATAATAATAATTTGTTCTCTAAGAGTCTAAGGCTAAGAAGAAAAGAAAAATACCACTTGATTTGAATAATTTTTAATTCTTTTTTCTGAGCAATAATTTATATGAAATGAGAAGACATTTTGTTAAAGCACGGCACCTGCAAATATAACTCGCGGCACCCCAGGGTGCCGCGGCACACAGTTTGAAAACCACTGACTTAACTTTTGAGTAATTTAATTAATTTGTTAGTCAATTTTATATTAGGGTTGGTCGAGCGCCGGAATTTTTCCCACCGCAAGGCGCCGCACCGCACCGCACCGCACCAAGGTTTTGCACAAGCACAGTACCGCAATGAACCAATATATTTTTAAAACTACACCGCACCGGGACGCTAAAATAATATGTCGCACTCGCACAACACCGCACCGGACCGCACCGCCACACAAGTGTCTTAAGTGTCTTAATATATTAATAAATTAATAATTTATATATTTAATAATTATAAATTTTAATTTATAATTATAATTAAATATAAATATAGTTACATAAATATAAATATAATTATAATATATATAATTAATAATATAAAATATAAATATAATTATAACTTATAAATTAAATAATTAAATAATTTATAAATTAATAATTAATAAATTAACGAACATGTTAATAGATATTAATTAACTAATCAATTATTAATTATTAACAAATTTCATTTGAACTCAAAATTATTTTTAAAATAATTGAAATCAATTTGTCTTTGTTTTCTTTTCTTGTTTTTTTCTTTGTTTTTGTTTTGTTTTGTTTTTTATCAAAATATTGCAGTAATATATATATATATATATATATATATATATATATATATATATATAGATATATATATATATATATATATATATTATTATATAAATATATTATTATTATTATTATTATTATTGCATATATATATATATGAGTATATATATATTATATATACATTATTATATATATTATTACATATTATTACATATACATATATTATTATTATTTATTATACATATATACATATATTACATAGTATATATATACATATATACATATTATATATATATATATACACAGCATACATATTATTATTATTATTATTATATATTATTATTGTTATATTATTACATACATATTACATATATACATACATATATATACATATATATATATATATATATATATATATATATAAAGATCGCACCTCACGGGCATAGACCTATTGTAGAAAGGAAACTACTCTAGGTAATTGCTACCTAGAATCTGGACGAGGAATCAAACCCGGCCTCCTGCTTCGTCACCAGTCCGCTACCGTTGAGTCACGGGAGATAGTACAGATATAAATAAAATACAGAAGCAGCTGCATATCTGCTGAACCGGTATTTTTTTGCTGGTTCGAACTCGAACACCGGTTCCATCATTTTAAAATACCATAATCCGACCTGGCTCCGGCTTTGCCTGCGCCTCTGTTTACGGACAAATCCTGTTTTTTCTCCCGTTTCGATTCCACAATATTTTTTTGGGCTCCGAATCTGACTCCAACCAACGTTAGTTCCGGCCTGGCTTCTGCCTCTCAACTGTGGAAGATAGTCCTTGGAAACGAAGTACAAATATTATTTATCAAAGTACTGTAAAATGAAGGTACTCTTGTATGTCTCTTAATTGAGAGACGGAAAATGAATCGCTATAGAGAATAGAGATGGGCAAAATCGTTCTAGACTTCGAACCATGATTCACCAAAAATAAATCACTATAGAGAATAGAAATGGGTAAAATCGTTGTTGACTCCGAGCCATGATTCATCAAAAATAAATCACTATAGAGAATAGAGATGGGCAAAATCGTTCTTGACTCCGAGTCATGATTCATCAAAAATAAATCACTATAGAGAATAGAGATGGGCAAAATCGTTCCTGACTCCGAGCCATGATTCATCAAAAATAAATCACTATAGAGAATAGAGATTGGCAAAATCGTTCTAGACTTCGAACCATGATTCACCAAAAATAAATCACTATAGAGAATAGAGATGGGCAAAATCGTTCTTGACTCCGAGCCATGATTCATCAAAAATAAATCACTATAGAGAATAGAGATGGGCAAAATCGTTCTAGACTTCGAACCATGATTCACCAAAAATAAATCACTATAGAGAATAGAGATGGGCAAAATCGTTCTAGACTTCGAACCATGATTCACCAAAAATAAATCACTATAGAGAATAGAGATGGGCAAAATCGTTCTAGACTTCGAACCATGATTCACCAAAAATAAATCACTATAGAGAATAGAGATGGGCAAAATCGTTCTTGACTCCGAGCCATGATTCATCAAAAATAAATCACTATAGAGAATAGAAATGGGCAAAATTGTTCAAGACTTCGAACCATGATTCACCAAAAATAAATCCCTAAAGAGAATAGAGATAGGCAAAATCGTTCTAGACTTCGAACCATGATTCACCAAAAATAAATCACTATAGAGAATAGAGATAAGCAAAATCGTTCTCGACTCCGAGCCATGATTCATCAAAAATAAATCACTATAGAGAATAGCGATGGGCAAAATCGTTCTAGACTTCGAACCATGATTCACCAAAAAAAATTCACTATAGAGAATAGAGATGGGCAAAATGGTTCTAGACTTCGAACCATGATTTACCAAATATAAATCACTATAGAGAATAGAGATGGGCAAAATCGTTCTTGACTTCGAGCCATGATTCACCAAAAATAAATCACTATAGAGAATAGAGATGGGCAAAATAGTTCTAGACTTCGAACCATGATTCACCAAAAATAAATCACTATAGAGAATAGAGATGGGCAAAATCGTTCTTGACCCCGAGCCATGATTCATCAAAAATAAATCACTATAGAGAATAGAGATGGGCAAAATCGTTCTAGACTTCGAACCATGATCACCAAAAATAAATCACTATAGAGAATAGAGATGGGCAAAATCGTTCTTGACTCCGAGCCATGATTCATCAAAAATAAATCACTATAGAGAATAGAGATGGGCAAAATCGTTCTAGACTTCGAACCATGATTCACCAAAAAGAAATCACTATAGAGAATAGAGATGGGCAAAATCGTTTTAGACTTCGAACCATAATTCACCAAAAATAAATCACTATAGAGAATAGAGATGGGCAAAATCGTTCTTGACTCCTAGCCATGATTCATCAAAAATAAATCACTATAGAGAATAGAGATGGGCAAAATCGTTCTTGACTCCGAGCCATGATTCATCAAAAATAAATTACTATAGAGAATAGAGATGGGCAAAATCGTTCTAGACTTCGAACCATGATTCACCAAAAATAAATCACTATAGAGAATAGAGATGGGCAAAATCGTTATAGACTTCGAACCATGATTCACCAAAAATAAATCACTATAGAGAATAGAGATGGGCAAAATCGTTCTAGACTTCGAACCATGATTCACCAAAAATAAATCACTATAGAGAATAGAGATGGGCAAAATCGTTCTAGACTTCGAACCATGATTCACCAAAAATAAATCACTATAGAGAATAGAGATGGGCAAAATCGTTCTAGACTTCGAACCATGATTCACCAAAAATAAATCACTATAGAGAATAAAGATGGGCAAAATCGTTCTTGACTCCGAGCCATGATTCATCAAAAATAAATCACTATAGAGAATAGAGATGGGCAAAATCGTTCTAGACTTCGAACCATGATTCACCAAAAATAAATCACTATAGAGAATAGAGATGGGCAAAATCGTTCTAGACTTCGAACCATGATTCACCAAAAATAAATCACTATAGAGAATAGAGATGGGCAAAATCGTTCTTGACTCCGAGCCATGATTCATCAAAAATAAATCACTATAGAGAATAGAGATGGGCAAAATCGTTCTAGACTTCGAACCATGATTCACCAAAAATAAATCACTATAGAGAATAGAGATGGGCAAAATCGTTCTTGACTCCGAGCCATGATTCATCAAAAATAAATCACTATAGAGAATAGAGATGGGCAAAATCGTTCTAGACTTCGAACCATGATTCACCAAAAATAAATCACTATAGAGAATAGAGATGGGCAAAATCGTTCTTGACTCCGAGCCATGATTCATCAAAAATAAATCACTATAGAGAATAGAGATGGGCAAAATCGTTCTAGACTTCGAACCATGATTCACCAAAAATAAATCACTATAGAGAATAGAGATGGGCAAAATCGTTCTTGACTCCGAGCCATGATTCATCAAAAATAAATCACTATAGAGAATAGAGATGGGCAAAATCGTTCTTGACTCCGAGCCATGATTCATCAAAAATAAATCACTATAGAGAATAGAGATGGGCAAAATCGTTCTTGACTCCGAGCCATGATTCATCAAAAATAAATCACTATAGAGAATAGAGATGGGCAAAATCGTTCTAGACTTCGAACCATGATTCACCAAAAATAAATCACTATAGAGAATAGAGATGGGCAAAATCGTTCTTGACTCCGAGCCATGATTCATCAAAAATAAATCACTATAGAGAATAGAGATGGGCAAAATCGTTCTTGACTCCGAGCCATGATTCATCAAAAATAAATCACTATAGAGAATAGAGATGGGCAAAATCGTTCTAGACTTCGAACCATGATTCACCAAAAATAAATCACTATAGAGAATAGAGATGGGCAAAATCGTTCTTGACTCCGAGCCATGATTCATCAAAAATAAATCACTATAGAGAATAGAGATGGGCAAAATCGTTCTTGACTCCGAGCCATGATTCATCAAAAATAAATCACTATAGAGAATAGAGATGGGCAAAATCGTTCTTGACTCCGAGCCATGATTCATCAAAAATAAATCACTATAGAGAATAGAGATGGGCAAAATCGTTCTAGACTTCGAACCATGATTCACCAAAAATAAATCACTATAGAGAATAGAGATGGGCAAAATCGTTCTTGACTCCGAGCCATGATTCATCAAAAATAAATCACTATAGAGAATAGAGATGGGCAAAATCGTTCTTGACTCCGAGCCATGATTCATCAAAAATAAATCACTATAGAGAATAGAGATGGGCAAAATCGTTCTTGACTCCGAGCCATGATTCATCAAAAATAAATCACTATAGAGAATAGAGATGGGCAAAATCGTTCTTGACTCCGAGCCATGATTCATCAAAAATAAATCACTATAGAGAATAGAGATGGGCAAAATCGTTCTTGACTCCGAGCCATGATTCATCAAAAATAAATCACTATGGAGAATAGAGATGGGCAAAATCGTTCTAGACTTCGAACCATGATTCACCAAAATTAAATCACTATAGAGAATAGAGATGGGTAAAATCGATCTTGACTCCGAGCCATGATTCACAAAAAATAAATCACTATGGAGAATACAGATGGGTAAAATCGTTCTTGACTCTGA
>JABUQX010027842.1:55000-67500 GCA_015478945.1 Trachelipus rathkii
TTAGAGGAATTAAAACGGAGGATGGTTTCATTACAGTGATTAGTTTATAAAACACTTAGAGAACGTAAGATCGGAGAATGGCTTAATTAAAAAGTTAAAACATAGGACATTAATCGATGAAAAACATTATTTAAGGTTATTGGTACGTTTTTTTTTTTTTTTTTTATATAAACGAAAAAGATTAATTTATTATATAAACGAGTAAGATTTATTTATTAAAAGCACTCAGAAGAATTAAAAACGGAGAATGGTTCAAATTAAGGAGATCGATTTATAACACTTAGAGGAATTAAAAACGGGGAATGGCTCAATTAAAGCCTAAATTGGGGCACTAAACGATGGAAACCATTATTTATAATTATCACGGGACAAGCTTTCGTCTAAGTTGTTCGTTAGACCTTTTTCAAGTAAAGGGAAGGACTTCAACTACAGATCAAAATGAAGGGTTTGTGGGAGGTTAGTTGGTTGGGTTTTTTTGGTTATTTAAGTCTGTGAAATATTTTGATGATAACAGTATCGAGTTTTGGATGTAGTCGAATGTAAACTGACCAGGTATTTTATTAAAGTTTGTGGTATTGTGAATATATAGGGATTCGGCTATTTTTCTTTTTTGGGTATGGCTTATATTTTTTAGGATGGATGTGTTGTTTATATTTATTTTGTGTTGGGTGAGAGTACGATGTTGGGTAAGAGATGAATTAATTTCATCTTTGGTAAGGTCGGTTCTGTGCTGATTTAAACGTCGGGCCAGATCATTTGTTTCTCCTATGTATATGGAAGGGCAGTCGTGGCAGGGGATTTGGTAAATGCATTGTTTTGGGGGATTTTGTATTTAGGGGGCTGAAGGGTGTGTTTGAGGGAAAAAGTATTGTTTTGAGTAATGGATATGGATTTTGGAAGATGTTGTTTGATAGTGTGGTTAAGTTCATAAGGCAGAGGAAGGAATGTTTTAGGTGTATTGGCGTTTTCATGTTGGGCTTGGTAGTATTTTTGTTTTGCTTTTTTGTAGGCAGAATTTATTATGGAGGGTGGGTATTTTAGTTTTGTAAAGGTTGAGTAAAGATATTGTGTTTCAGAATTGAGATGAGTGGGGGTGCATATGCGGAGGGCTCTTAGGTATAGGGAAGTTAAAGTGGCTATTTTTGTGTTTTTGTTATGGGCAGAATACCAGTGTATGTAAGTGGGGGGGGAGGTAGGTTTTCTGTATACTGAGTAGTTTAAGTGTGGGGAATCTTTCCATGAAAGTAAAGTGTCTAAAAAGGGTATTGTGGAATTATGGGGTAATTCGTAGGTGAAGGATATGGAGGGATGTATGTTGTTTATTAGAGTTAGGATATGGTTGAAGTTTGTGTGGTTAGGGATGGCTACGAATACGTCGTCGACATATCGTAGCCATGTGGAGTTGGTTAGGAGGGGGTTGGGTAATATATGATAATGTTCTATTAACTCCATGAAGAGGTTGGCGAGGGTGGGGGAGAGTGGGGAGCCCATTGATAGGCCTTGATTTTGACGGTAGAATTGGTTATTGAACGTGAAATAGTTATGGTTAAGAGTGAGAAGTATTAATTCTTTGATAAGGGGGAAAGGGTAGGTGAGGTTGATTTGATTAGAAGTTATAAAGTTTTCAAGGAGTTGTAGGGTGTAGGGTACGGGTACGGAGGTAAATAAAGATACTACGTCAAAACTTAGGAATTTATTAGTGGAAGGGTTTATGGAATGAGTCTGTTGTATAAAATCATAAGTGTTTTTGATATGCGAGGGAGAGATTTTTCCTATAAGGGGTTGGAGGGTGTTTGATAACCAGGAGGACAATTTATAAGTGTTACAGTTAATGTTGGATATTATGGGGCGTAAGGGAGTGTTGTTTTTATGTATCTTTGGTATTCCATAAAATTGTGAAAGATTTGTCATATATGCTTTGTTCTGTGTATGTATATCCGGATATTGTTTACATATTTGTTTTAGATGGCTATTAAATGTATCAAAAGAGTTTTGGTGCGGGTTTTTTGTGAGGAGGGAATATGTGTTGTTGTCGTTTAGGATGTGATTGCATTTTGTTATGTAGTCATTGTGATCCAATATTACTATATTATTACCTTTATCACTACGGGTGATGACTATTTCTTTATTTTTTTGTAGGGAAGTCAGGGCATGGTAAAATATGGATGGAAGCTTATCATTATGATTTTTGTTTATTAGGTTATTCAATAATATCCCTTTTAGGATATCTGTATTAACGTCGTTGTTTTTATTTAGTTTTTTCCAATGTTCAAAGTTGTTATAAAATTGTAAATAATTTTCACTTCTCTCTAGGGCGAAGGGGAGACCATAGCCAAGGAGTATTTTTTCTTCGTATTTTAAATTGTATTTTGATAAATTTTTTGATAAATTTTTTGATAAATGTTTGATAAACTTTTTTGGAATATAAAATCAAATTTGTCTTTTAGTAAGCGATTTTGGTTGTGAACAATTTTATCTTTAAGACTATGTGCGTTATCTAGTAAATTAATAAAGTGGAGTAAATTATTAGGGTGTTTGTTATTCCATTCTCTTTGTAGTAACTTAAAGGCATTATTGCAGAGTCGGAATGCTCTGTTTATTTCGGCTTTTACTGTATCGATTCTATCTTTTAATATGGCTCTATGAATTTCGGAGAAAGGAGTGAATTTATTTTCTTTATAGTATGTGGGAATTAATGTTCTCGGCATGACGAGATTAGATAAACATTTTTTTAGGAATCTGATCTGACATTTCTTTTTATTTGCATTTATCAATTTGTTTCTGTAGGTATAGAAGTACTTCCTAATAGGGTAAATTAAAATTTCGCCGATGTTACCGGGTACCATTATTGTAAATAGTTATTAACCACTTGAACGTGTATTTTTTTAATAATAATTGTAGAACCCTTGGCGTAATGGAGTATTTTAGTTCATTAAAAGATTAGATGTGTTTCTTATTATCCTTTTGTAATTAGTGGTATCAGCGAGAGAGATTGATTTATTAAAAACACTTAGAGGAATTAAAACGGAGGATGGTTTCATTACAGTGATTAGTTTATAAAACACTTAGAGAACTTAAGATCGGAGAATGGCTTAATTAAAAAGTTAAAACATAGGACATTAATCGATGAAAAACATTATTTAAGGCTATTGTATTGCTCCTCTTCCAATCCCGAAACCATCAAAAATTTATCAAAATACAATTTAAAATACGAAGAAAAAATACTCCTTGGCTATGGTCTTCCCTTCGCCCTGGAGAGAAGTGAAAATTATTTACAATTTTATAACAACTTTGAACATTATAAACTAATCATTATAAACTAATCACTGTAATGAAACCATCCTCCGTTTTAATTCCTCTAAGTGTTTTTAATAATTCAATCTCTCTCGCTGATACCACTAATTAATTGCAAAAGGATAATAAGAAACACATCTAATCTTTTAATGAACTAAAATACTCCATTACGCCAAGGGTTCTACAATTATTATTAAAAAATACACGTTCAAGTGGTTAATAACTATTTACAATAATGGTACCCGGTAACATCGGCGAAATTTTAATTTACCCTATTAGGAAGTACTTCTATACCTACAGAAACAAATTGATAAATGCAAATAAAAAGAAATGTCAGATCAGATTCCTAAAAAAATGTTTATCTAATCTCGTCATGCCGAGAGCATTAATTCCCACATACTATAAAGAAAATAAATTCACTCCTTTCTCCGAAATTCATAGAGCCATATTAAAAGATAGAATCGATACAGTAAAAGCCGAAATAAACAGAGCATTCCGACTCTGCAATAATGCCTTTAAGTTACTACAAAGAGAATGGAATAACAAACACCCTAATAATTTACTCCACTTTATTAATTTACTAGATAACGCACATAGTCTTAAAGATAAAATTGTTCACAACCAAAATCGCTTACTAAAACACAAATTCGATCTTATATTCAAAAATAGTTTATGGTGCTCCTCTTCCAATCCAGAAACCATCAAAAATTTATCAAAATACAATTTAAAATACGAAGAAAAAATACTCCTTGGCTATGGTCTTCCCTTCGCCCTGGAGAGAAGTGAAAATTATTTACAATTTTATAACAACTTTGAACATTGGAAAAAACTAAATAAAAACAACGACGTTAATACAGATATCCTAAAAGGGATATTATTGAATAACCTAATAAACAAAAATCATAATGATAAGCTTCCATCCATATTTTACCATGCCCTGACTTCCCTACAAAAAAATAAAGAAATAGTCATCACCCGTAGTGATAAAGGTAATAATATAGTAATATTGGATCACAATGACTACATAACAAAATGCAATCACATCCTAAACGACAATAACACATATTCCCTCCTCACAAAAAACCCGCACCAAAACTCTTTTGATACATTTAATAGCCATCTAAAACAAATATGTAAACAATATCCGGATATACATACACAGAACAAAGCATATATGACAAATCTTTCACAATTTTATGGAATACCAAAGATACATAAAAACAACACTCCCTTACGCCCCATAATATCCAACATTAACTGTAACACTTATAAATTGTCCTCCTGGTTATCAAACACCCTCCAACCCCTTATAGGAAAAATCTCTCCCTCGCATATCAAAAACACTTATGATTTTATACAACAGACTCATTCCATAAACCCTTCCACTAATAAATTCCTAAGTTTTGACGTAGTATCTTTATTTACCTCCGTACCCGTACCCTACACCCTACAACTCCTTGAAAACTTTATAACTTCTAATCAAATCAACCTCACCTACCCTTTCCCCCTTATCAAAGAATTAATACTTCTCACTCTTAACCATAACTATTTCACGTTCAATAACCAATTCTACCGTCAAAATCAAGGCCTATCAATGGGCTCCCCACTCTCCCCCACCCTCGCCAACCTCTTCATGGAGTTAATAGAACATTATCATATCTTACCCAACCCCCTCCTAACCAACTCCACATGGCTACGATATGTCGACGACGTATTCGTAGCCATCCCTAACCACACAAACTTCAACCATATCCTAACTCTAATAAACAACATACATCCCTCCATATCCTTCACCTACGAATTACCCCATAATTCCACAATACCCTTTTTAGACACTTTACTTTCATGGAAAGATTCCCCACACTTAAACTACTCAGTATACAGAAAACCTACCTCCCCCCCCACTTACATACACTGGTATTCTGCCCATAACAAAAACACAAAAATAGCCACTTTAACTTCCCTATACCTAAGAGCCCTCCGCATATGCACCCCCACTCATCTCAATTCTGAAACACAATATCTTTACTCAACCTTTACAAAACTAAAATACCCACCCTCCATAATAAATTCTGCCTACAAAAAAGCAAAACAAAAATACTACCAAGCCCAACATGAAAACGCCAATACACCTAAAACATTCCTTCCTCTGCCTTATGAACTTAACCACACTATCAAACAACATCTTCCAAAATCCATATCCATTACTCAAAACAATACTTTTTCCCTCAAACACACCCTTCAGCCCCCTAAATACAAAATCCCCCAAAAACAATGCATTTACCAAATCCCCTGCCACGACTGCCCTTCCATATACATAGGAGAAACAAATGATCTGGCCCGACGTTTAAATCAGCACAGAACCGACCTTACCAAAGATGAAATTAATTCATCTCTTACCCAACATCGTACTCTCACCCAACACAAAATAAATATAAACAACACATCCATCCTAAAAAATATAAGCCATACCCAAAAAAGAAAAATAGCCGAATCTCTATATATTCACAATACCACAAACTTTAATAAAATACCTGGTCAGTTTACATTCGACTACATCCAAAACTCGATACTGTTATCATCAAAATATTTCACAGACTTAAATAACCAAAAAAACCCAACCAACTAACATCCTACAAACCCTTCATTTTGATCTGTAGTTGAAGTCCTTCCCTTTACTTGAAAAAGGTCTAACGAACAACTTAGACGAAAGCTTGTCCCGTGATAATTATAAATAATGGTTTCCATCGTTTAGTGCCCCAATTTAGGCTTTAATTGAGCCATTCCCCGTTTTTAATTCCTCTAAGTGTTATAAATCGATCTCCTTAATTTGAACCATTCTCCGTTTTTAATTCTTCTGAGTGCTTTTAATAAATAAATCTTACTCGTTTATATAATAAGTTAATCTTTTTCGTTTATATAAAAAAAAAAAAAAAAAAAAAAAAAAAAAAAAAAAAAAAAAAAAAAAAGTACCACAATAACCTTAAATAATGTTTTTCATCGATTAATGTCCTATGTTTTAACTTTTTAATTAAGCCATTCTCCGATCTTACGTTCTCTAAGTGTTTTATAAACTAATCACTGTAATGAAACCATCCTCCGTTTTAATTCCTCTAAGTGTTTTTAATAATTCAATCTCTCTCGCTGATACCACTAATTAATTGCAAAAGGATAATAAGAAACACATCTAATCTTTTAATAAAATAAAATACTCCAATACACCAAGAGTTTTATATAATTATTATATATATATATATATATATATATATATATATATATATATATATATATATATATATATATATATATATATATATATATATATATATATATATATATATATATATATATATATATAAAAATATGAAAAATTATCGTGTTTTTTCGCAAAAAGAACGTTTATTTGGGATTTGTTTTTTTCCTTTTTGTAATTTTTGTTTTATAATTTTTTTTATTATTATTTACAATGTTTTCTATTCAATTTCATTTTTAATAGAATACTTAGAATGATTGGGCCAGATATGTGTATTGGTGCATGATTCATTATGATCGGGATGAATTTTCTTTTATTCTTAGATGATTTTTTTGCCGAGATAAATCGGAAATGAGAATAATATAAATTGATTTTAAATTTTGGATTGTAGTTTTTTTGGAAACGATTTGTAGAGTTCTTTTTTTTGGGTTTTGTTCCATCAAATTTAGAAGAAATTTTTTTTTTTTTTTTTTGGAATTTTTTTTTTTTTTTTTTTTGCAAAAATTTTTGTAAAATATTTTTGTAATTTTTTTTTGGAAGAAAAACATTTAAAAATTCGATCACACTCTCTCTCTCTCTCTCTCTCTCTCTCTCTCTCTCTCTCTCTCTCTCTCTCTCTCTCTCTCTCTCTCTATATATATATATATATATATATATATATATATATATATATAAGTAATAATATATATATAATGTGTAAATGTATATATATATATATATATTAACCATATATATATATATACTAACTATATATATATATATACATATTATATATAAATATATATATATAATATATATACTCTATATATAATATATATATATAATAATAATATATATATAATATAACTCTTATATATATATATAATATATATGTATATATATATATATATAATATACCTATAATATATATATATATATGTATATATATATATAATAATATAATAACAATAATAATATATATATAATTAACTATACTATCTTTATATATATATATATGTATATATAACATATATATATATATGTACATGTATATATATATATATATATATATATATATATATATATATATATGCTATATACTGTATATATATATATATATGCGCATATATATATATATAATAACATATATATATATATATATATATATATATAGATATATATATATATATATATATAGCATATATATATCTTTCTTTATATCTTTATATATATATATATATATATATATATATATATATATATATATATATATATATATATATATATATATATATATATACGATGTGTGTGTGAAAGGTCTCGTACGTATCGTCGAAATGCAACGCGTTGAAAAGTAAATATTACATTAATCCAGCAGTTCATTAGTTCTTCTTCCAAATCACTTAACTTATTCACTCGAGGTTCAAATTAGGAACACGCGAACGAACAGACAAGCAGACGGGAACCTCGGTACAAACCCAATTCCCGTCTTTCCCCCGTCTTCTCTCTCTCTCTCAGGATAAAGGACGGGAATGAGGAAGACAGGACTTGATGTCCCAGGATTTTTGGATACATTCCCACGTCCGACTCTCTCGAGCGCCCTCTTGTGGAATTAACTCCCCCGAGCGCTTCAGCTTCATCGAGTTGCAATAGTTCTTCTATCTATTTTCCGATCTTACAGGATTACTCGTAGGAAGATGCCACGCGACTTCAATCACACCTGATCGCTTGGAGTGCCTACAGCATAGGCACTCGTGTGAACTCGATTAAATACATTCCCATATATATAACAACATATATATATATATATATATATGCATATATATATATAACTTATAAATAAATATATATATATATATAATAATAATATATATATATATATATATATATATATATATATATATATATATATATCGAGAATTTTTAATGAAATATTGAAAAACTTTTATGATTATATATAAATTCAAAAATTATTTGCAGAAAAACGAGAAAAAAAAATTATTAAAAAGAAAAAAAAAGATTAATATATATGTAATAATATATATATATACTAATATATATATATATATATATATATATATATATATATATATATATCTTTCTTCTTTCTTTATAACTAACTATAACTATAACTATATATATATATATATATATATATGTATATATACTTATATATATATATATATATGTATATATATATATATATATATATATATATATAATATATATATAATAATATATAATAATAATATATATATATATATATATATATATATATATATATATATATATATAATATATTTATATATATATATATATATATATAATATATATAAAACACATATATATATAATAATAATATATATATATATATATATATATATATATATATATACTCTTTCTATATATAACAAAATATACATAATACATCAGGCCTTGCTAATCATAATTTCATTTAAAGGGAGTGATCTATATATATATATATATATATATATATACGCTATATATATATATATATATATATATATATATATATATATATATATATATATATATATATAATATATATATATAATATATATATATATATATATATACATATGCTATTTATGAAACCAAATTGTACCCTATTGGACCTCTTCTGTTTTACGACTCCGTCAGTTTCGAATTTTTTTTGTTTTTTTTTAATATATTTCTAGTATATGATCCTAACAATCAATTTAAGTGGTAACGGACATGATTCAAAAATATATAGGACCAGTTACGTTTTACGACTCCGTCAGTTTTATTTTTTTTTTTTAACTAAAGGAATACCCAAGGGTAAACCGCAAAGATGGCAGGAGTCGGGGTCTCTCGGCCTTCCGGGGAACTACAGGGTAGGACTATTTCCCCCCCTCCGGGGAGGGTCTCCGGAACCCCCGCTCTTTGGTATTTGGGTGTCGCGGGGGTTCCTCCGCCCCTCCCCTACGGGGTATGGAAAACGTCCCCCATCTGTCCCCCGTCGGCTCGAGCCCCCTATTTTTTTTTTTTTTTTGTTATTTTTTTTTTTTTGTGCATTTTACGTAAAGAAATAGCGATTAAAGATGTAATTGGTTTCTGTAGGGCATCGTACTTTTCAAGATATTTCATTTTTGAAAAATATTTAACATAAATGTGATTTTTAAAAAATTATTTAAAATATTTCGAACTTTTGAATCATGTCCGTTACCACTGAAATTCATTGTTAGTATCACATAGTAGCAATATATTAAAAAAAAACAAAAAAAAATCAAAACTGACGGGTCGTAAAACAGAATAGGACCTATATATATATATATATATATATATATATATATATATATATATGTATTATATTTATATAAATTATTGTCTTTATATATATATACTATATATATATATATATATCTATAACCAATAAATATATCTCATAGCATATTATCTTTACTAAATTGGTATATTAATTTTGGGTATATTAATGCATGGCAGAGACACCTAGGTCTATTTAACTCCCCCCCCGGCCCGTGATTAGGATAGATATTTAATTATATAGATCGGAAGATTAACAATCTTCTCGAAAGTTGTCTAGGGATTTCTAAAGAAAACAGCTCCTGTATTATTGATATTGTGTGTGTGTGTGTGTGTGTGTGTGTGTGTGTGTATTATTAAATATTATTATTATTATTATTATTATTATTATTATTATTATTATTATTGTATAAGGAAAACCATAAAGATATATATATATATATATATATATATATATATATATATATATATATATATATATATATATATATATATATATATATCTTTATATATATATATATATATATATATATATATATATATATATATATATATATATATAAAATTTAAGATATATATATATATATATATATATATATATATATATATATATATATATATGTAATATATGTATAATATAATAATAATAAGATGTATTTATATATATATATATATATATATATATATATATATATATATATGCTGCCCTATATATACTTATATATATATATATATATATATATATAATAGATTTAGCAAAGGTTGGGTCAGATCTGTCTTTTGGTATATGATTCATGGATTCGGATAAAAAAAAATTATTTATTTATTTATAAATGATTTTCTTGCCCAAAGACGGTAAGGAGGGTAATTTTTTTTTTCCTACTGAAACTGAAATGATTTTCAAATTATATTTCAGAGTTGGAAATGATTTTGACATTTCTCTCTTGTGGTGATTGATTCATCAAATTCGGACAGGAATAAAGTAAATAAACCAAACAATATATTATTTTGAGTGCTGTTTAAATATAAAAGAAAATGATGTAGGACCTTGTGAGTTTCATGGCGCAAATAAATGTTTTTTTTTTTTACTTTTTTCATATATTGTTAGTATATGATACTAGCAATTAATTAAGATGCTGATGAGAAAGATACGAAATTTGAAAATATTAAAAATTTAATAATAAAGTAAGCAAAAACGTTCATTTTGCATGAGAAAGAAAACGGGATTTTAGTGCTAATGCGTGAAAGAATTTAAGGTAACGTAAAAAATAATGTTTGTAGGTAAAATACGTTCCGTATTGTTTTTTTTTTCATATATAGATTCTGTGTGTACATAACAAAACATATCATAACCTGAACTTAGAGGGCAGTAAACTTTGCCGTAACAGATTTTCTCTTGTTTTCGGGTAAGATTTTTGCGTTACATAAATATCCCGAGACGTCGCTCTGTCTCGGGCGCTGTCAAGAACGTACGATGCGTAAAAAATACGCTATTATTAAATATTTTTTTTGGATTCTGCTCATCAGCACTCAAATTTATTATTAGTATCATATAATAAAAAAAAAAAAAAAAAAAATAAAAAAAAAAAATCTGCGTCATGAAACTCATAAGGACCTATATATATATATATATATATATATATATATATATATATATATATATATATATATATATATATATATATATATATATATATATATATATATATATATATATATATATAAATATAAAATTTTTGGAAACATTTTTATAGAACTGTTATATATATAATAATAATATACATATAAATTAATTACGGCATGAATCTCTTAAAGGACCTATATGCATATATACATTTAAACGAAATATATATATATATATATATATATATATATATATATATATATATATATATATATATATATATATATATATATATATATATATATATATATATATATATATATATATAAGAAGATTAATGTTGATATTTGTTAGTTAATCTTATAAGTGACTTTGATTCTAGTTAAGAAGAATCAATCTCTTCTTTACTCAGAATTGGTCACATGGAAAAATAAAAAAGAAGAATTTGTGTGTGTGTGTTTGTGCGGCCGCACTCGAGTGGAAAGCGCTAATACGGAATTAATTTCTTTTTCTGGATCACTCGCGGTGGCGGAGTATATCGGTTTTGGTGTTTCTTTTCTGGAGAGTCTGTGGAGAGAGTTCATTTTCCTCTTGTTATAGAAAGGCATGAAGGAGGATGCCTTTGTGGCTTTCCTGTCTCCTTTTCTTCCGTCTCTTTTGAGAGGGGGTTTTGTCCTGTTAAGAGAAGAGAATGGCCAAGAGGGACTAGGAATAAAGAACATTCATCGCTCACTCGTATCAAAGGTGTGACAAAAGTCAAACCCCCGCGAAGAACATAAGAAAAGCCATTCTTTTTTTTAAATGTTTCGTTATTTCCCAGAATTTGTCGACCTTTTTCCGGGCTTTTATAATAAATGGAGGTCTAAGCGCAATATGTTTTCGAATGAAACTATTTGAAAAAAACGATACTTGTGAATCGCTTTAAAACCATACGAATATATATACTGAACGAAACCGCGAACTTGTGTTGCTTTGTCACGTTTATAGAACATGGAAACTTGGACTTCCACCGGGCATTATGGGCGTAACCTTTATTCATCGACG
>JABUQX010027842.1:70000-82500 GCA_015478945.1 Trachelipus rathkii
ATACATTTTAAGAGCACTTTTAACAGTGATTAAAGCATTTAAAGTTCTCTCTGACATAGATGACCATGTACTTGTAAGAGTTCTGCCTGATGTGGAAAATGCTCTTTCCACATCTGCATTAGCATATTATAGTTCTTTATACTCTTTCAACTATTGGAAATCTTGAAGTGTTTACTGATGGATCGGTTTTATTAAAAAACTGAGCCCAATACAGATCTATAGATTTTTCGGACTCTGGTCAAGCTCATTCCAATTGAATTTGTGTACACTGAAATAGAGAGTATGTCTGTATGGATTTTCCATGGCATGACCTAGCAATCTCAACTATATTTTGGCAGCTTTCTTTGGACAATCTCTCATTAGGGGATAGACATGTAAATTTTCAACAGAGAGCTCGACACAAATGATTTGTTTCGCAACATGCTTAACAGATTCAACAAAAATGTTTATATTATTCCAAAAAGAAGACATCAGTATGAAGCTATTTTTCTTCCTAAGAATTAGCATTAAAATTCTTATTATCAGAGAAATGTTCAGTATTAAGCAGTATCAATTTTTATTTTTTAAATCACAGAATCTTTGAATTTCTGACAAAAATCCTTCCCAACAGTTTCATAACCAATAATGACAAAACAGAATGCAAGAAAAGATGAATTAATGGTTCTTCTTTTTGGAAAAGCCTCCGTGACACTCGTAAAGATATGTGCGCTTTAGATATAGCAAAGTTAAATGTTTTCATGGTAGGTTTTTTTAACACCTTCACAATTTTCTGATATCAGGTCTTTTCATCAGGTTTGGCCAATGCTTAGTTACATATGTAAGAAAATACTTCTTATAGTTCAAAATGTTCAAAATTTTCAAATTTCAAAAAACTTTATTCAATTATTATTTAAAATTATTTTAAACAACCTGAAAATTAAAAATTTAAACAAATTATTACCTATGTTTTCCAGTTCTTGAGTTCAATAAACTGTTTGTAGTTAAACCACATTTTTAATTCAGTCACATGTAAAACAGAAGAAAAAGATATCTCCAAGTAACCTACTTACCCCAAAAAAGTGAAGAAAAGTGAAGAAAAGTGTAAAATTGCTTAAAAAAGTGAAAAAAAATTGACTAAGCTAAAAAAAGTGTAAAAAAAGTGAAAAAAGTGTAACGCTACAAGCCCTGTCACTGGGATTCGAACCTTCGCAAGTTGCGAACGAAAACAAAAATCCAATGGAGTTAACCACTCAGCCACTATTAACCATTTGGATGTAATTATCAATAATACCAATCCTAACCAATTTTCCTGAAACTTATAGGAAAGTTTGAAATGATCTGTAAATAAAGAAAACCGTAATAAAAAAAGTTTGAATAATGAGCGTGAAAAAAGTTATGAAGTCTCCAATATTAATATTTGTAAATATTTATAACCTAAAATTTTGTTAGGCTTGTATTGGCTTCTTCCGTCCACCACCTTCTCTTCCAACATTTCCATGAGCTGTCTCTTTTCCTCTTCTGGGTGCCCTTGTTGCGGCGAGTAGAAATAGTAGAAGTGATATCTCTTTCCCTTGATTTTAAAAGTGCTTCTTAGAAGTCTTTCATGTATGACTTCTTCTCTTTCCCTTGATTTTAAAAGTGCATCTTAGAAGTCTTTCATGTATGACTTCTCTCTTTCCCTTGATTTTAAAAGTGCATCTTAGAAGTCCTTGTATGACTTCTCTCTTTCCCTTGATTTTAAAAGTGCATCTTAGAAGTCTTTCATGTATGACTTCTCTCTTTCCCTTGATTTTAAAAGTGCATCTTAGAAGTCTTTCATGTATGACTTCTCTCTTTCCCTTGATTTTAAAAGTGCATCTTAGAAGTCTTTCATGTATGACTTCTCTCTTTCCCTTGATTTTAAAAGTGCATCTTAGAAGTCTTTCATGTATGACTTCTTCTCTTTCCCTTGATTTTAAAAGTGCATCCTACAAGTTTCTCATGTATGACTTGTATGGTTTGTATGAATGGTGACATCTTCGGCCCTACTATGAAACCTACTACGTGCTTCCTGATTTTATACTCCTCCCATATATCTTCCTCTCTCTCTTCTCCTCATTCGTATCTGCGCCATTCCCATTACATCAATCCTCATCTCCTTCATCGTCTACTCTAAAGGTATTAAATCCTGGTGTAAGGATTTCTCTAAGTAGTTATATAGTTGAATGTGTGTCATCTCCCGTCTTCATATGGAGTACTCGTCACGTATCATGGAAGTTTGTTTAAAAATTTAATGAACGCGCACGCGCACACACACACACACACATACATACATACATACATACATACATACATACATACATACATACATACATACATACATACATACATACATACATACATACATACATACATACATACATACATACATACATACATGCCTTACCTAATAATGATGCGAAAACCATAACATACAACCACCATGCTGTACATACAGCCACATACATACATACATATATATATACATATATATATATATATATATATATATATATATATATATATATATATATATATATATATATATATATATTTCTCTCTGCATAGTAACCATATATATATAGTACATAAATATCCATAGAAACAGTAAATATGAAATATAATTATAGTGCCATACTTCCTTCGGCTAAATAACCAAACCAAATAGGATTACTTGTTTTACAGTTAATACCATCACCGTTTACGGGATTTGCCCTATTCAAGGAATACTTAACATTTGTATTTTAATTGCCTGATTGAAATAATAGTTATATAATGGTTAATAATGGTAATAGTTTATTTTACTTATGAGATTAGGAAATTGATGAATAATTTCAAGATAAAACTTTATAAAATAGTAAAAGTTTAAATTAAAGTTTAAAGGTTTAAAATAATTAATTAAATTAATTAATTAATTAATTTATTAATTAATTAATTATCGAAGGGTAAACATCAATGAGCTACAATTGTTGGTAGGTTTTCGACTTGCAAAGGGAGGAAAGAGCCTGGGCTCTCAGCTTCGCTTTGCTTTTGCTTTTCGATACTGAACTACCGGTGATTTGTATCCCTTTGGAAACTGAACTACCGGTGATTTGAATCCCCTTCGAAACTGAATTACCGGTGATTTGAATCTGCTTCGAAACCAAAACTACCGATGATTTGAACCCCTCTTGGAAACGACTACCGGTTATTGGAATCCCCTTCGATACTGAACTACCAGTGATTTGAATCCCATTCGATACTGAACAACCGGTGATTTGAATCCCCTTCGATACTGAACTACCGGTGATTTGAATCCCTTTGGAAACTGAACTACCGATGATTTGAATACCCTTCGAAACTGAACTACCGATGATTTGAATCCCCTTCGAAACTGAACTACCGATGATTTGAATCCCCTTCGAAACTAAACTACCGAGGATTTGAATCCCGTTCGAAACTGAACTACCGATGATTTGAATCCCCCTCGAAACTGAACTACCGATGATTTGAATCCCCTTCGAAACTGAACTACCGAGGATTTGAATCCCCTTCGAAACTGAATTACCGAGGATTTGAATCCCCTTCGAAACTGAACTACCGATGATTTGAATCCCCTTCGAAACTGAACTACCGATGATTTGAATCTCCTTCGAAACTTAACTACTGATGATTTGAATCCCGTTCGATACTGAACTACCGGTGATTTGAATCCCTTTGGAAACTGAACTACCGATGATTTGAATCCCCTTCGATACTGAACTACCGGTGATTTGAATCCCTTTTAAAACTGAACTACCAATGATTTGAATCCCCTTCGAAACTGAACTACCCGTGATTTGAATCCCCTTCGAAAATGTTTCAGTTTAACAAAAGATTTATTAAATATATTTTTTTAATTCATTAATTAATAAAGGGTTAAACAGAGGAGGTATGCCGGTATCTCTCTACTGCTGGAAACTTTATTTTACTTTACATTATTAATGACATTAAGAATCAGCATCGAAAATCGGAAGAATTGGCACTTTCTCTGGAATCGGCATTGGAATCAGAACTTATTTTGGCATCGTCCTGTTATCAATTTTTATACGTAGATTAGTTTAATAGGCTCATATTCAAGTTTGTGAGAAATATCGTAATAATTTCGTATAGTTCTTAGAGAAATTGCTGCAATTTACATCGGTAGAGCGACAGGATCGCATGGGATAGGGCTAGGGTTCGATCTCTCGTCCTGATCCTAGGTAGAAATTACCTAGAATACGGCACTATCGATGAAGTGTGAACTTTAATAATAATAATATGTAATAACCAGTAAATGTATATGTAAAATTAGCAATAATAAGAATATCATAATTGTTACAATCCGAATACCAGAATCAAAATAAAATGACTAATACAATCAGTGATAGTTCTATAAACAGCGATAGTAATAATAATAGCAATAATAATTAGCAATATTACAACCAATAACCAGCAATAATATGTATGTATGTATATATATATATATAACTAACATATATATATATAATATATATATATATATATATATTTTAATTTTTTGTCCCTGTATTAAACTATGGCTCCACAAATTTAAAATTTTTCGGCTCCGGCTCAATTCTACAAATTTCGGCTCCGACACTGGCTCCAAACCCCTTTATGCTTTTGTATATAAAAAAAAATTATTTTTTTGGATACGGCTTCGTCTCCACAAAAAAAAAATTCGGCTACAGCCTCCGCTCTGCAACTCGGTTGAACACGCATTTTTAGAGAAAAAACCAAAAAATGGAGCACTTTTGAAGTAGCGGAAATGCTATTTGAAAAGGTTATTTTAATATCGGTGCTGAATATTCGACAAATATTTAGGAAAAATAAATTACCGCGACTTTTCTTGCGACTATTCTTGGACTTTTTCTGACTTTCGGTAAAATTGAATAATAATTTCTGTGGCGAGTGGTAAAAGATTCAATATATATATATATATATATATATTCATCAGCCATAATATGGCGTAATAGCAGCCAATATGAAAGCTTAATATTGTAGCCAGCCAGCCAGCAGTATGATTATGTAATGTAATAATAGTAATAATATACAATATATTAAGCAAAATGTAATAACAATAACTTATATATATATATATATATATATATATGTAATAATAATATGTATAGCCAATAACAATAACTGCTGCCTCAGTAATAACTGCTATGTATATTATATATAGTAATATGTAATAATAACCAATATATACCGTTTTCATAATACATGTAATATATATATAAATAATAATAACAACTAATAACCTTAATAACCAGCCATATTCCTACATATATATGCTCATATATATATATAACAATATATATATATATATATATATATATAATATATATATATATATATATTATTCATCACAATATTATTATACATTTTAAAATTGGCATATTATTGTCATTATAGTTACTATGGCATGGTATATTATTGTCATTATAGTTACCATGGCATGGTATATTATTGTCAATATAGTTATTATGGCATGGTATATTTTTGTCATTATAGTTTCTATGTCATGGTATATCATTGCCATTATAGTTACCATGGCATGGAATATTATTGTCATAGTTACTTTGGCTTGGTATATTATTGTCATTATAGTTACAATGGCATGGTATATTATTGCCATTATATTTACTATGACATGGTAAATTATTATCAATATAGTTACTATGGCAATGGTCCTTTTTACCACTGAAACTTACGTCTAAAAAAAAGTACTAAAAAAATGTATTTATTCACATTTCCCAATATATTGATAATGACTCCTTTTACCACTCAGCCACAGATTTAAGGGAAGTGATGAATGTTTTGGAATGAATTTTCGTATCAGGTAAATGTGAAGATTTCTCCTGAAGTGCTGTTTTTCAATAACTAATATTTAATTGTTATTCTTATTGTTTGTGTGTGTGTGTGTGTGTGTGTGTGTGTGTGTGTGTGAGTGTGTGTGTTCATAGAGAGAGAGAGAGAGAAGAGAGAGAGAGAGAGAGAGAGAGAGAGAGAGAGGAGAGAGAGAGGTAGTATATGTGTGTGAGGGTGAGGTTGTGTTGTGTGAATGTATTTGGGGAGAGAGAGGGAGGGGGAGAGAGGAGAGAGAGGAGAGAGAGAGAGAGAGAGAGAGAGAGAGAGAGAGAGAGAGAGAGAGAGAGAGAGAGAGAGAGAGAGAGAGAGTTTCGGCCATTACAAAACCTAGGATGAGAAAACTATTAATCAATACATATGAAAAAAAAAAAAGAGTGAAAATCTAGTCGTGTATCTCATCCCATGAGCATGAAGTGACCTATCCCTTTTTATTCTTAGTTCTACAAACGGCTTATGGCCTCCCAATCCTCCCCTCCCCCCCTGAACCCCCCACCCGCCCTTGTCGCGATGTCACGCTCCCCCATTCATGAACTGTGAAAGTCATTGAGATGCATTTCGGAATGATTCATTTAGTTTCAAAATGATTCGTCTACTTTATCGAGTTTCCTACGCTTCCGATCGATGTTTCCGACGCATGAGCAAAAAAACAATCCTACGAGTCGAGCTGCGAGTAAATTGGTTATGGTTGACTCATAAAACTTTAACAATTCCATATGTTTAGACTCTCATCATTATATTTTTCATATATAATCGTTTTATTACCTAGAGAATTAACTTTAATCGTCCGAATATATTTGGGAAATGTTATCTCGGCTTCGGGGAAATCATTTTCTTCATAATCGACACTTGATCTTTTTTTTGGGGTTTGTTCGGCTTTAGACAATAGAGCGGATTCGAATCGGTTACATCGTGTGCTTCACGATCCTACGCGCCACAGTTGTTATTCAATATGCAAACCATAAAACCAACAAGGATCGAGTCCTTACTCTGCTTTTATTATCCAAGTACTTTTTATACTGATCTTCTATTGCTATTTTAAATTAATTCTCCATGCAGTTTAAGAATTTAACTTTGCATATATATATATATATATATATATATATCAATATATATATATATATATATATATATATATATATATATATATATATATATATATATATATATATATATATATATATATATATATATATATATATATATATATGCCAAACTTTACATTAGTGTACACCGATATCTCTAGAACTACGATACTTACAAGAAAACCAATTACATATTTGGAATCGGTGTATAAAGCTTATTACCGGAATGTTGTTAAAAATATGTTATTTTACGTTGTTTTACGTTACTATGGACTTTGGTTAGGTTACATTAAGATTAGGTTTAATTATCATTAGGTTAGGTTGGATTTTCATTTATTTTACAGTATCATTACATACCTTTGAGCATTCTCTTTCTATTGTGTTGGTTTTGTATAATTTATAATTACGTTTTACATTTTTACAACATTCCCGGTAATAAGCTTTTACGCTGATTTAAATATGTAATTAGTTTCTTGTTTTAACGTAGTTCTCGAGGTATCGGCGTACACTAATATAAAGTTTGGGAGATATATATATATATATATATATATATATATATATATATATACTATATATATATATATATATATATATAACAACTAACTTAATTGCACTTTCACATGTACCATAAATATATATGTATATATATATAATATATATATATATATATAATATGAGACTCTGTTATAAATACTTCGTTTGCCATTTTCAATAGGCATATGTATAATAATAATAATAATATATAGCATAATAAAAACTGTATATATAATATAATAATAATATATATATAATAACAATATATATATATATAATAATATATATATATATATATATATATATATATATATTGTTAATATATGATACTAACAATTAATTTGTCATAATGAAAATGATCAGAGTGTTTTAATTATTAAATAATTTTTTAGAAAGTAAGAAAGTAAGTTTTCGGGGGAATAATTTAGCGAAATGCAGATAACCCCCCAAAAATATTGTTTTGGGGTATTTTGAACGATGAAAATAAAAAAACGTGAAAGAGCAGTATTATTGCTTAATTAAAATTTTTTAATAATTTAACTAAAAAAATATATAAAAACACGACTTGAACCCCATCTTACTTAAACTATCTTATTATAAACTAATCAATCTAACATATCGTAAACTAACCTAACCTAAATTAAACTATCGTATAAACTAACCTAACCTATCGCCAACTAGCTTAACCTATCTTAACTTAACGTGACGTAACCTAACCTGACCTACGCTATTGTTAAAATAAATTTATATATATATATATATATATATATATATATATATTTATATATAATAATAATATTTAATATATATATATATAATATATATATATATATATATATATATATATATATATAATATAATATATATAATATATATATGTAACCATATGTATGTATATAATAATAATAATATATATATATATTTATATATTCATACTGTATTTAATACATATAAATGGCAGCTCTAATAACAATATATATATAACATAATTATAATATATATATAATATATATATATATATATATATATATATATATATATAAAACTTTTTTGCCTTGTTTAATGGTATTTATAAATAAGAAAATTCCATTCCACTAACCTCACATACTCTATTTAACAAAAAACTAAAATGCATACTGGAAAACAACTTACAACTAATCAATAAACTCAAATCATTCAACACTCAACTAGCAAAATTCTACGGTATTCTAGAAATACAAACAAACATTCCACTAAGTCCTATAATTTCCAACTTCAACTGTGTTACATACAAACTATCAAAAGGATCGCCTTACAACTAAATCTACTACTCTGCAAAATCTCCCCTTACATAAAAAAAATCACAACTTAAAAGGGAACTTGTCCTTTAAAAGGAAGTTAACCGATATATATCGAACGAACGGTGTAATCGATTTTTTTCGATTATTTCAAGGCAATAGAGCGTCAGTTACCAAAAACATTTTTTTTTAACTAAAGGAATACCCAAGATTAAATCTCAGGGTCTCTCTCACGGCCTCAGCGGGGACGACGGGGACGACGGGGGCTCGAGCCCTTAAAAAAAAAATTAATTAAAAATTAAAATGCAGCTTTTGGCAACTTTTGCGCTCTTTCTATTGGAGTTTTAGCTGAAACGTGTCACTGCAGGGTTTCACGCGTAGCGTTCGGCGACTTTCGATATCATGTCTTTTTATGTAACTTCCTTTTAAAGGAGTAGTGCCCTTTAAAGCAGGGATGGCAATTTTGGTGATTTTTTTGATTTTTTTTTAAAAAATCAATGATTTTTTTGATTTTTGATTTTTTTCTATTTTTTCAGATTCGTAACGTCACGCGATATATAATTTGTAAATTATTTTACAGTGACGTTACAATTAAAAAATCAAAAATATCAAAAAAATCAAAAATTGCAATTTTTTTAAAAAAAATCCAAAAATCATCAATGCTTTAAAGTATAATTCAAACACTTAATTTATCTAATATCAACATTTTTAGCTTTGATGTCATATCTTTATTCATCATATCTTTATTCATCATATCTTTATTCATCAAAGTCCCTGTATAGATGAAACTCTCAATCTATTAGAAGATTATATATTCATTCCAACCAAATAACTTTTGATTTGCCGTACAATAACCTAAAACAACTGATTAAATTAGCAACTCAGAATGCCTACTTTTCATTTAATAATCAATATTTCACTCAAAAATCAGGCCTAAGCATGGGTTCCTCACTTTCCCCCATAATCAACTGAATTTTCTTAGAATTTCTTGAACAAAAATACATATATAAATATTCTTAATATAAAAATTGCACCTGGTTACGCTACGTTGACGACATCCTGTTCATTCATAAAGCCACATCCGATGTTGACAAATTCCATAATTACATCAATAATTTAGTACCATCCATAAGATTTACAATGGAATGCTCCATAAACAAAATCATTCCCTTTTTAGATATACTAATAAATTGGAATAATCCCACCATTACAGTTTTTTTCAGTTTATTAGAAACGAACTCATTCCCCGAAATACATACACTGGTTATCAAGAGACAAACTACACATAAAAAAAGGCTTGGTAATAACATTAACATTACGAGCATTGCATATATGAAGTAATCAAACCATAGAATCAGAAATCAACGACACCAAAAGAGCATTTACTAAATTAAATTACTCAAATAATATAATACACCAATGCATTGGAAAAGCGAATAAAAATTTATAATAATAGGAAAAATAACGTTAACACAAGGAACGAACAATTTAATAGATATAAATATACATTAACTGTTAATACAGATATAAACTACAGAACATCAAATTTAAAAATAGTAACGAAACAATAAAGAAATACACTTAAAAGATTATTAAAACCTAAACTAGAAAATATAAACAACTCAGTAGTTTACTCTATACCATGCACATCTTGCAGTAACCAATATATAGGAGAGACAATTGATATAAAAAGACGAATATATCAACATCAGTATGATCTTCGTACCCACAACAACAATTCACCACTAGTCTCACATCAGCTAAGCGAAGGTCATAGGATCGATACCCAAAACAACAAAATAATCAAAGAAGTAAACAATCATAAATTCCGCAAATTTTACGAATCTTATGCAATCAAAAACACCAATAACATAAATAGAGACCGAGGCAATTACCACATAGACGACATTATTAATGAAACCTTAAAATCATCCACGTCATGTCATAGTATACAAAAGCAGCTGGAAGGAGTTAAAAATTCAATAGAAAATGACCAACCGCTACAATAACTAAAAACAGAGAGAAACCTATCCACAAATTTACTCCTGTGACGTTCCCCGAAAGAGGTTGGCTGATATTGCCAAGAGAAAGCTAGGAAGTGTCAACAGGAAGTGAAATAAGTAATATAGTAATTTGTTTATATACATTTATTGTTTCAATAAATTAATATATAAATATGTTTATCAATGAGTGAAAAAATAGGGATAAGAATTTAAATATATATATATATATATATATATATATATATATATATATATATATATATATATATATATATATATATATATATATATATATATATATTATATATATACAACATCTGTATTTTTATATATATATATATAATATATATAAGAGAGGGCGGGGAAGATATATATACGATATATATATATAATATATATATATATAATATATATACTATATATATAATAAATATATATATATATATATATATATATATATATATATATATTTATATATATATTATATATATATATATATATATATATATTATTAAAGCAAACAAATATGAGGTTTTACTTGTTATGTGGTAAATTGAATGTTAGAGAAATTACAGAGCCTGGAATGGGAAGTCCCTTCGTCGGTGTGGAAGAGGAGTGTCATATCTCAAAAATTATCGTTTTTGGGTTTAATTGGTTCAAAACTATATAAAATTATCTGTAAAAGAGAATTATAAATTGTAGGTCATTCTTATTCCGAAAGAGAATTTTTTTTTTTTTTTTTTTTTTTTTTTTTTTTTTTTTTTTTTTTTAAGAATAGCAAAAACATTTAAAATATTTAACGAATTTTCTTATTTAATTAATGACATATTTTGAATTATGACTCTTCTTCCCGGCTGACGATGACGTCACTACCGAAATAAATGTTACATATATTAATTTCCATTTAAATTATTCTTATCAATTCAAAAATATCTTTTTAAAGCTTTCGCTTTCCATACTTACTATTTGTCTCACTAAATACAATCTTTCTCACTTTAGTGCTTATGTTGGCGCACTTTTCTAAGTGTTTCTACAGGAAAATTGATCTTATAGATCTTTTAGTGTTCTGTCTTTTATCCGTTGTTTTGTTAGGGCTTTGCCCCTGAGGGAATAGTCATTTTAAATGCACACATACACACACACAAAAAAAAAACAACAATACCTAATAAATCACTGCATACAAGGGAAATAAAATTATATATATATATATATATTATATATATATATATATATATATATATAGTTATGTATTATATATATATAAAATATATAATATATATATATATATATATATAATATATATATATATATATATATATATATATATATATATATATATATATATATATATATATAATTCGATACGTTATGTATTAGCCAAATGGACACAAAATATTTACATGTTCCTATTATGTAAAATATTGCCCGCAAAAGAATTCATTCTCAATAATAAAAATCATTCCATATTTATCTGAGAGTCATTGATAAAAATAAACTCGTATTATGCCAAGTTATCTATCATGCGCAAGAACCCCATTCATGTATAAAGAAGCTTAAAGGTAAACCTTGTCAAACAAATAAATCTAAACTGTGCCTATTGTATACAAGATTTTGGGGTCAGCTATACATAAAAAATGCGAAAGCGCCCACAGTCGAATTAATCACTGGCGATATAGTAAGGAAATATTTCCCAAAGAGGTTCCTGATAAGCCATC
>JABUQX010027842.1:85000-104031 GCA_015478945.1 Trachelipus rathkii
TATATATATTATATATATATATATATATATATATATATATATATATAACCATCACTCACGTGCTGGGCCCTTTTCAAGGAGGGGGCAGAAAATAAAATACAGAAACCTTCACCCGAGCCCAAACCTAACGCAAATCTCTTAGGTAAGCACAGACTTGGGCTTTAAAGATATGAAGATTAAGTACAGTTGAAAAAACAGAAGATGGAAAGGAGTTCAACAGAACAGAAGTGGCTGGAAAGAAGGCAACACAACGAACAAGGCTGGGATTTTCAATACTCGCGCAAAATTCATGCGAGAGCAAGGTACCCTTTGAAGGTGGAATCTAAAGTGACTCCCCCCTTCACTGGCAGATCCTTAATAAAAAAGGGACGAAGAGACGGGACACAGAAAAGAACCTAAGGTAAATTTCATGTACAAACACTTCAAGAGTGTTACGATACACCTTAAAGTAAGAAATACTGTAATCGGTGAGAGAAACAGAAGATAGAGAAGCGTGAGTTTAGAAAGAGGAGCTTTTGAATTGTTGAGTATTAAATTTCAAGGGAATTTAATATTAAAGATTAATTTTAACAAAAAAAAAAAAAAAGAAAAAGAAAAAAAATGAGTTCTGTTCTAAAGTCCCTGGACCGGCGTGGAACAAAAGTGTCATAACCAAGGCTGCGGTGCTGGTAGTATCTTTTACTGGCTCCGACTTCGGCTCCGACTCCGACTCCTACTCTGACTCTGGGTACAGCCCTGGCTTCCTTTCTTCGGATCAGCTCTACCTCAAAAACATTTCCGCTACACCCAAAAAACACTTCCGATCAACAAAAATTTTATCAAAATTTTCACATTTTTAAAAGCAATGAAAAAATGGGCAAAATCAGAAAAAAAAATCGGTACTTTGTAAGATTCAACCCCTTCCCCCCCCTCTCCCTCCAGAAAAAAATACTGCGTACGCCAGTGTCCACAACCCTAATCATAAATCATTCTGCGGGAGAATCCATTAAAATTTTGATCGATTGAGAAAAATACTGCGTACGCCAGTGTCCACAACCCTAATCATAAATCATTCTGCAGGAGAATCCATTAAAATTTTGATTAATATTAAAAATGTTCTAGTTTATACTATTCTAGGAAATTAACCTATCGGATTCAATATGATCTAGATTCTAGAACTTCTAATTTCTTTTCTACAGAAAATTTTATATAATTTTCAACCACTTGAATCCAAAAACGATAATATTTGAGATATGACATTCCTCTCCCAAACCGACGAAAGGTCACAATTTCCATTCGAAAGCTCAAAAGCTCTGAAATTTTTCCAACATTCAATTTACCATAAGTAAAGTCTAATTTTTTTTTGCAATTCGCAATATATATATATATATATATATATATATATATATATATATATATATATATATAATATATCTATTTATAATATATATATATATTATATATAATATATATATTCTATATATATTATATATATATTTGGGGGGAATTGCGTTGTTTTTTGGCTAACTACTCAACTCTTGGAATGAATCCTGCTATGACTCGCGGGGGATGCCTCGGTCAACGCTAAAAGGTGGGGGCCGTAATCACGATGGGATGAGCAGGTTCAATTTCCTCTTCAACTAAATCTTTTTCTCCCCAAAATCCATGGTTCGATGAAGCTTGTTTCTCGCGCCTTAAGGAGAGAGACATCTGCGTATCGGGCATAGGAAAAACTCTCGTTCTCTCTATTCAATTCTTACTAATTTTCAATTCTGCTGAATCGTTGCAGGGATTACTCTATTCGACAGGTCTAAGCGCACTTTCACGTAAAAAGAAGGTGCGCATACCTGCCTTGGTTCTCTCTACAGATAAAATTTCCTGGCCCCTCCTTCCAAAAACATCTCTAACAACTTTTGTAATCTGCCCTTCCTCCCCTTATTCGCTCTGACGGTTCTATTGCTAACTCTCCTTCTGAAGAAGGCAATCATCTTCGGCCTCCTTTTTTCATGTAATTCTAATTCTTCCCTGACCGATTCTGGCATCCCTCCTCCTACTTACTTCCTTCTCCTCCTCAGGTTTCCCATGTCATTTACCTGTGATTTAACTGTCGTTGTGCATGGGATCTGAGATCTATGAAAACTCCAGGAAGGCTAGTGGCCCGGAAGGCAATTCCTCCCCGTGTTTTGCGGGAGTGTGCTTCTGAGCTGCGCGCCTGTCTCGTTCAACTCTAACTCTCTAATGTCTAATTACTATACTTTTCCTCGAAAGTGCTGGAAGCGGGCAACTGTCCAAATCCGATCCCTGAAAAAGGGTAGCCGTTTCTGATCTTCTAACTATCGCCCTATAGCTCTCACGTTGTATTCTATCTAAAATCTATGAAAATCCTTCTTAACTCTCATTTCCTGGATCATCTGGAGTCTCTTCCCCTTCTTTCAGATCATCAGTATGGCTTTCGGGTCGCTCGAGGTCACTGGTGACATACTTTCCTATCTACTAACTGTTATGGTCTTCTAGGGCCTTTAGGGACCATGGCGTCTTTGCGTTGGTGGCGCTTGACATATCCAACGCTTTTGACCGGGTATGGCACGGGTCACTGCTCTCTAAGCTCCCTTCCATCTTGGTTTCCTCCTTCTCTTTGCTTACTCTTCTTGGTCCTAGTTTTTTCTCTCCGATCCGCTCTATAATCAGCATCGTTGATGGGGAGAGCGACCTCTTCCTCCTTTCCCTGTTAATTTGTGGTGTTCCGCAAAGGTTCGTTCTATCTCCAACCTTTAATTCCTACTTTTTCATCAACGATCTCCTCAGCTGTATTCCAACTCTGGTCATCTTATGCCGATGACTCAACCCTCTCACTCTTCTATCACGGATTTCAAAATTCTGCTCCTCTTTTGGCTTCTAGCGCAGTTGGCCTCTCGTCTTCCAGCTTTCCGATTCTATCCTTGTCGATCTGGAAGGGATTTCCTGGTGGGGTCACCGCAACCTTTTAAAAAATTAAACTCTTTAAAACTCAACTTCTCTACATCTCCCTCTCAAAGACCACTCCCAACTTTCCTATTTCTTCGACGGCTCTAGCTCTAACGTCTCTCTGTGAATAACATAAACATTCTTGGTCTTAACATAAACTAAAAAATGTCTTGGAAACCTCATATTTCCATGGTTGCTAAGGTGGCCTCAAGAAAAATCTGGGATTCTGGTTCAGTGTTGCGGGAAATTTTTTTCCTCTGCACAGTTGCTTCCAGTTATATAAGGGCCTTATTCGCCCTTGTATGGAGTACTGTCTCCACATTTGGGGGGGCTCCGGCTCCACCATTCTATTGGATAAGGTTGAGTTTATAAAGCTAAGAGACTAATAAACTGTCCCCTAATTTCAACTCCCTGAACCCTCTATCTCTGCGACCGTGAACGTTGGCGCACTAATCTCCTTTTCTATAGGTATATGCGGTAGATTGCTCAGGGGAGTTGGCGCGCTTCCGTATTCCACCTCCATATGCGTCGCCCTCGCAATACAAGGGGTGCCATGCTTCGCATGAATTTGCGGTGAGTAATTGAGAACCCAGACCCTCATTCTTTGTGGTGACTTTTCCTGTTCTGTGGAACTCCTCTTGCCGTTCTCTGTTTTTTTTTCCAACTATAATTTTAATCTTCCCTCTCTTTTAAAAGGCCCATCGTCTGCGCTCACCTGAGAAGAATTTGGCCTTAGGCTGGGGCTTGGGGTGGGGTTTTCCTTTGGTTTTATTTTCTGCCCCTCCTTGAAAAGGGCTCCGCCCGTGGTGGGCGGTTTAAACTGTAAAAAAAAAAAAAAAAATCTATATATATATATATTATATCTATATATATATATATTTATAATAATATATATATTTATATTATATATATATATATTTATATATATATAATTATATATTTATATATATATATATATATATATTATATACTATAATATATGTCTTTTCGTTTGCCGAACCTTGGAATTTTTGGCGTGTATTTGTATATATATTTACGTAAAGTAACATTCATATATTGGGCCTTTTCGGTTTGGCGAACCTTGAAATTTGGCATTTGTTTGTATATGTGTTTGTTCATGTAATGTAAACTTATTCTGTTGAACAGTTAAAAGAATCAGTTTTTTTATTAAACATAAAATAAGTCCAAAGTCTGATTCTTATGATTTACGATTCATAAGCGTTTGCTGAGGCTACTGATAAATCTTTAATTTGCTATAAAATGTCGTTGAAGTTGAGAGAGGATTCTTTATGTTTAATAATGGGCAATTTAATGCCCAAATTTATATGGCTATCAAATAATTTTATTTGTGTCCAAAGCTTAATAAAAGAAAAAGTCTTTTTTGAAAAATAAAATTGGAAATAGAAATCAATATATATTAAATTTATTTGCATTCATACAAAAGGTTAGGATTAAAAAACCTCAGGAAAAAAAAAATGTCGGTTTGGATTTGTATCGGAGAAGCTTTTGTTCCGAATATCTGATGAGAAATAAAGCCTAGGGTTTGGAGTCCTATTCAAAAGGATCCTTTTTTTTTGGGCGACTTTAAAAAAGACCCACTTTCTATCATTCCTGACAGAGCAACACGCAGTTTACGAGTGTTACACGCCAGTCTATCAGCTAAAGTGCTCCACAAGCCAACTCCGCTGCGGGGTACCTCCAGACAAATGCAGTCAGCGCTTAGCGGCTCGTACTGCCTCGCCGATGGTGATAGATAAGCGGCAGCAGTGTTATCCCGAGGAGAGGTGACAATATTTCATGTTTGTGTGCGTAGCCGCCCTTGCCACTGCTGCGCCCTCTACAGGAAGCCTCGGAAGCCATGCTGAGAGCTCGGCCTTCAGCGACTTCAAGTCTCTTTAAATTTTCTCTCAAAGAAGAAGAAAAATAATAATAAATAAAGAGAAAAATCTTCGAATTTAAATTTTAATTGTTCACTTTCTTCTTTAAGTGTTAAATTTTTAATGCCTGTATATATATATATATATATAATATATATTTATATATATATTATATATATTTAGCTTAATATATAAAAAGTATATATATATATATATATATATATATATATTTAATTACTGTATATATATATATATATATATATATATATATATATATTATATATTATATATATATATAATTATATATATATATATATATATATATATATATATATAATTTGAATTAAATTTGACCTAATCTAACCGAAGCTAACTTAACGTAACCTAACCTGACCCAAACCTAACCTAAATTAAAATTGTGACCTAACCTGACGTGATATTAAATGCTATTCTACTTGATTTAATTCTCTTATTCCAGGTGTACATAGTCTGGTGTATGGCTGGCCGAGCACCGGAATTTTGAGCACCGCACCGCATCACACCTCAATAATTCTAAAATCTCACTGCACCGGGACACTAGAATTGTTTCCCGCACGTACAGCACCAAAAGAGCACACCGCACCGCACCGTACCGCACCACGCCGTACCGCGCCCGGTGCGTTGGCCAACACAAACAATTGTAGTTATCCACATTCATTTATTCATTTTATCTTTACCTTATTATCTTATTTTTATCGTTATCTTATTATCTTATTATCTTTCTTATTATATTTTCTTATTTCTTTCTTTTTTCCTTCCATATCTATCAGAGTACATTTCTTCATATATATTCCTACTTCCTCATCATTCAAGCTTTATTATATTTTACCTAATTCCATTCATCCAATATATAATTCACCCAATACATAATTCCAAATACATCCAAATTCCAATACATCCAATACATAATTCCACATTCTTAATTTAAGTCCATCCCATGCTATAAATATTTCCATATTCATCCATTCTCATATATCCTTCTTCATCCATTCTTTAATACTTCTACCACTTCATCCATCCCTACGTGCTTCTCCCATTCCATCCTTATATATCCATTCGCATCCATATCTTCATATTTGATTCGCCCCATCTTTCATATCAATTCCATTTCTCTCTATTTTTCTATTTCATAGTTTGTTTCCTTTCACACATCAGTTTTTATTCTATTATAATCTCTATCAGTCATTCATATCTTTTCATCTGTCCTTCCACAACCATATTTTGACCTCCATACTTTCTTATGCTCACTCCTAACCATTACTTCTAATCTATTACTCTATTTCATATACTCTATTTTACTTTACTCTACTTTATATACGGACCTTGTTTCTCTGTCTTTCATCTATCCTTCCATAACCATTCCTTGACCTTTCTTAAGTGTTTCATACTCCTTGCTAACCATTACTTTTATTCAATACTCTACAATATACTTCCTTTTCTTTCCATAAATTCCCTTAACCTTCATACTTTCTTTTACTTCGTCCTAGCCATCACTTCCATTCCATTATTCTACATTATACACTTTCTTGCCTTTCCCTTTCGTCCACACTTCCACATCCATCCCTTCGTTCCATTTGTGCATTCATACTTTCTTTTACTTCGTCCTAGCCATCATTTCCATTAAATTATTCTACATTATACACTTTCTTGCCTTTCCCTTTCATCCACACTTCCACATCCATCACCTTCGTCCCATTTGTGCATTCATACTTTCTTTTACTTCGTCCTAACCATCTATTCCATTATTCTACATTATACACTTTCTTGCCTTTCCCTTTCATCCACACTTCCACATCCATCACCTTCGTCCCATTTGTGCATTCATACTTTCTTTTACTTCGTCCTAACCATCTATTCCATTATTCTACATTATACACTTTCTTGCCTTTCCCTTTCATCCACACTTCCACATCCATCACCTTCGTCCCATTTGTGCATTCATACTTTCTTTTACTTCGTCCTAACCATCTATTCCATTATTCTACATTATACACTTTCTTGCCTTTCCCTTTCATCCACACTTCCACATCCATCCATTCGTCCCACTTGTGTTCCTTACCCAGGCAGTTCCCCTCTGTTTACACGTAGCCCTTTTATGCTTTCTTTTGCATCGCCTTTTTTATTTATTCTCCGTTTTAAAATCTTCCCTCCTGTTGTGTTTGGCGCTTGCAGAAGCAAAGTTTACTGTCTCTCATAGCTGGTCTATCTTTTCTTGTCATCTCCTGCTTACTACTTCACTCCATTATATTATTATACTGTCTTCACTTGTCGTGTTGTCTTATTCATGTAGAGTCCACTTACTTTTATCATGGTCCTCTCCTCCCTGTCTTCTCATGCTTGAGTATTCTTTTACCTTCTGTCTCTCTGTGTTACTTCATATTCCGTGTGATCCTTATCACTCTGTAACTCTCTTAGTATACTATGGAGTCTTCCACTTTTGATCTCTCTGCTGTTCTCTTCTCTTCCGTCACTTTTCTTACTCGGCGGTCTCCATCTTTGTCCTATGCATTCTAGCGACTTGAGTTTACTATTAGGAATAATTTTACTGCTGTCTACCTTGCTTTACTGTCTCACATAGCACTGACCGATGTTTACGATTTTAGTATTGGCATCTCATTTCATGTACATGTAACTCGCTCTGTCTCTGTTTCTCTCTATTCATCTGAGTCATCTCTTTTCTTGCGTACTACTAATTCTCTCTCCTACATATATTTATATCAGTCTTTACTGCCGTGGGTGTAGCAGTCCTCGTTAAATCACTTGTTCTATCATATGCTGATTCTCTGTAACTTGCCTTCCTCTGTTAATTCTTCTCTTTGGTGTCATTGACATTTACTATGGTCCATTCCACAAATTCTTTAGCATACAATTCTTCTTAACTGTATCTCTCTTCTAGAGGAGATGCTTTTGCATCAAGTCTCTAACTGAAATGGCAATACAAACAAGCTATCTCTACATGCTGTCATCGGATTTATATGAAAAGGTTTGACTTATACTTTAACACAGCACTCACTTTTCTCACTATCTTTTTAAAATCTACACAACAAATAAACTATTTTGATATATTTAATATTTATCTGATCTTCTATTTTGATTGCCTCCGTACTCTTTTCCAAATAGCCTACCTGCACATTATCTCAATTGCTTTTGAAATCACAGTGACGGTGATTCAATTTAGTATAATACATTTGTCTTCTTTATGCTGTCACCTCTAAAATATATTTCTGTCTCCTTACACTCTCAGCACTCTCTTCTCTTATTCTGCTCTCTTCTATGTATCCTAAACTGTGTTTTTTATTGCAGTTGTGCTCTATTACATGTTCTCTCCTTGTCTCTCTGTGTTCTCTCTTCCTGTTTCTTCTGGCTCCGTCCCTTTCTTCATAGGTCTAGTCTCTTCTGTATTCTTGTCTGCGGTTCAAATAATATTTGTGTTGCTCAATATTACACCTAGCTCTACACCTCTTCTGTCTCTATTACTGCGATTCTAACTCTTACTACATAGATCTACTTCCGTATACTTAGAAATCTCTCTTTCCTATTTTCTCTCTATGACTGTTTCTACTTTCTGTCATACTTACCAATGCAGTCTCTACACTTCTTGTCTCTCTCGACTTGTCGTCTCTTCTGTTCTTTTTAACTGCATGTATATCTCTTCTCATCTCATACTCATTACCTAGTTTTCATCACTTCCTGTTCACTCTGCTCTTATCCACTTCTCTCATTCTTCTGACTTGATTACTTCATCATTCTGTCTCTGTGGTCCTCTTCATATGTATCTGTCTCTTATTATCTCATGTCTCTTTACTGTTCTACTCTTCTGTCTCTCACGCTAGTCTCTCTTTATCTACTACCTGTTACCCTCATTATCTTACTCTTCATTCTATACTGTTTACTCTTTACTCCTTCTCTGTCTTTATCTGTCCTTCTTTGTCTCATCTTCTTGATTATACTTGAGTCCGTCTCTCTTCTGGAATAAACTGTCTTCTGCCTAAGCTTGCTCCCCTTACGTCAATGTCTCTTACTCACTGCTGTCTTACATTTTGCTGTCTTACTCGTCTAAATTCTTTCCATCTCTTATCTTGGTATCTTGTTTTAATTATTGTAATTGATGTCTCTCATGTGAAAATCGTCCCACTTTATCTTCTTCCTCTCGCTAAGTTCGTTCTACTTGTTTACTGTAATCATCCTCGCACTGATCGCAACGTCTCTTTTTCTGATCCACTCTCTGCTCGCTCATCGTATTTACTCGCATTCACTGATACGTGTGGTTTCTTCTGTCTACTCATAAATGCGACTAGAGTCTCTCTGCTCGTGCTAACGGATTCTCTTTTCTGTGATCCTCCATGGCTATGATTTTCTATTCAAACATCGCTATTTTGCTGTTTGTTCATCTGCCTTTTAGCCCTCTATTGCCTGTCTCTCTTCTGTCTCTCACTGTAGAGACTTTTCTTCCTCCTACTCGCCCTTACTCACTCACTGGCACCAGGGTGGTTTCCATGTCTCTACATTCGTGTCTCTCTTCTTCTCTTTTCTGTGAAGCCATTATCTTGGATGATTCTCTTGTTCTACCCCGCTTCGGGTTCTCTCTGCTGTCTCTCTTCTGTCTCTCTGTCTGTCTCCCTCTATATCTCTCTTTTGTCTCTTTCTCTCTCTTGCTGTCTCTCTTCTGGTTTCTACTGCTGTTCTTTCTCTTCCTTCTCTGCTTTCTCTTCTCTCTCGTCTCTTGCCTGTCTCTCTTCTGTATTCACTGCCTGTCTCTCTTTCTGTCTCTCCCTCCCTCTTTTTCGAATCAAATGCTGTCCTTCTCTCTCTCTCTTCTATGCTGTCCTCTTCTGCTCCTTCTGCTGTTTCCTCTCTCCTGTTCTCGCTGTCTCTCAGTTCTGTTTCTCTGCTGTCTTCTCTTCTCTCCATTCATTTCGTGAAATAAAACTGTCCTCAAACATGATTCTTCTTTCAAGCATACTCTCCCCTTCTTTAGTATATGTTCTCTTTCCTCTCCTCTACCGCTGCTCTCTTCTCTGTCTCCACTGCTTCTCTCTCTCATTCTGGTTTCACTCTGTGTTCCTTCTGTCTCTCTGGCTGCTCTCCTTTGTTCTCTGCTGTCTCTACTTCTTTCTTGTCTTTCCGCCCTGTCCTCTTTTGTTCCTCTTCGGCTGTACTCTTTTCTGTCTCTCTACCGCTGTCCCTCTTCCTGTCTCTCTGCCTGTCTCTATCTCTGTCTGTTGCTGTTTTTCCGCTCTCTATTCTGTCTCTCTGCTCTCTCTCTCTCTATGCTGTCTCTATGCTCTCTCTTTTCTGTCTCTCACTCGCTGCTCCTCTCTCTTCTTTCTCTCCTTCTGCTTACTGCTGTCTCTTTCCCCGCTGTCTCCCTGCTGTCTTCACTTTCTCTGTCCTCTTGCTGTCTTCTCTTCTGTCTCTCTGTGTCTCTCTCTGTGTCTTTTGTCTCTCTCTTCTGTCCTTTGCTTGTCCTCTCTTGCTGTCTCTCCTGTCTCTCTTCCCTGTCTCTTGCTCGTCTCTATTCTGCTTCTTATGCTGTCCTTCTTCTGTCTCTACTGCGGTCTCTTCTTCTGTCTCCTTTCTGGTTCTCATTCTGCTTCTCTGTCCTGTCTCTATTCTTCTTCTTCTGTCTTCTGCTCGTCCTCCTACTTCCCTCTTATTTGCTCCTCTCTTCTGTCCTCTCTGTCCCTGTCCTCTACTTCCTGTTCCTACTGCTGTCCTCTCTTCTGCTTCTCACTGCTGTCTCTCTTCTGTCCCTATTCTGTCTCTTTATTTCTGTTTTCTGCTGTCTCGTTTCTCGTCTTCTCTGCTCGTCCTCTCCTTCCTGGTCTCTTGCTGTCTCCTCTTCTGTTTCCGCTCACGTCTGTCTCTCCTTTGTTCTCTTGGTAACGTCTCTCCTTTTCCTCTCCCAATTCTGTCTCTTCTTCTCTCTCTTCCTGTTTTCATTATGATCCATCAGTCTCAATTTCCTACACGCATACACACATGCACTATCCTTCTCTGTCTCTTTGTCTCTCTTTCTTCAACCATCCTCCTCCTCCTCCTTCTGCTCTCTCTCTTCTTCTTCTCCTGCTTCTCCTCCTGCTGTCTCTCTCTCTGGTCTTTTTGCTTGTCTCCTTTCTTGTCTCTGTCTGTCTAATCTTCTGTCTCCTATGCTTTGTCTCTTTCTGCTCTCCCCTTCCTCTGTCTGTTCTCTTCTCGTCTCTCTGCTGTTCTACTGCCTGTTCTCTTCTGCTCTCTCTGCTGTTCTAATTCTGTCTCTCATGTGTCTCTCTTCCTCGTCTCTCTGTCTGTTCTTCTCTTCTGTTCTCTCACCATCTTCTTCTCTTCGACTATGCTGTGTCTCTGCTGTCTCTCTTCTGTCTCTCTGTTAGTCTTTTTGCTGTCTTTCTTGTGTGTCTGCCTGTCTTTATGTGAGCGTCCTATCTGTCTACCTGTGGTCCTTCATTCTTGTCTCTTGCTGTCCTCTACTTCTGTTTTCTGCGGTCTCTCTTTTGTCTCTACTCTGTCTCTCTTTCTCTTTTCTGCTGTTTCTCTTCTGTCTCTATGCTGTCTCTACTTTGTCTCTCTTGCTGTTCCTCTACTTCTGTCTCTTCGTCTGTCTCTCTTCTGTGTCTTTCTGTTCTGGCTGTGTCTCTTTGTTTTCTGCTGTTTCTCTTCTTTCCTCTCTTCCTGTTTCTTTTCTGTCTCTTCTCTCTCTCTGTCCACTGCTGTCTCTTACTTCCTGTCTTTGTGCAGTCCCTCTGCCTGTCCTCTCTTCGTCCTCTCCTCTTTGTTCTATTCTCGCTCTCTCCGCTGTCCTCTCCCTTTCTCTGTCCTCTTCTGTCTTCTCCATCTGTCTCTATGGCTGTCTCTTTTCTCTCTTTTGTCCTCCTTTGTCTCTATGCTGGTTCTCTCTTCTTTTTCTCGTGCTCTACATTAATGTCTTCTGCGGAGTGCGTAGATCAGCCGTCGATCCAGAGGTTCACTCCTGTTCTCTCTCACTGTGTCTCTCACTGTTCTTTCTCGCTGTCTCTTTCTTTCTCTCTGCTGCTCTCTCTCTGTTCTACCTGCTGTTCCTTTCTATCTCGTTTCTTTATTTGCTGTTCTCCTGTCTCTTTCTGTATCTCTGCTGTCTCTCTTCTCTCTCTCTGCTGGTCCTCTCTTCTGTCTCTTGCTGTCCTCTTCGTTCTGTCTCTACTGCCTGTCCCTTGCTGTCCTCTTCTGGTCTCTTCTGTTCTCTGCTGTCTCTCTTCTGTCTCTCTCCTCTCTCTCTCTCTTCTCTGTCTTTCTGCTTCTCTATTGTCTTTTGCTGCTCTTTATTCTTCTGCTTTCTCTTTCTGTCTCTATGCTGTGTCCTGCTGTCTCTATTCTGTTCCTATTCTGTCTCTCTGCTGTCCTCTCTCTGTCTCTATGCTGTCCTCTCTTCTGTCTCTCTGTTGTCTGATGCTGTCTCTCTTTTGTCTCTCATTTCTGTCTCTCTGCTGTCCTCTATTTGTCCTCATTCTGTCTCTCTGTGGTCTCTATTTTCTTTATACTGTCTCCCTTCTGTCTTTATGCGGTCTCTTTTTGTCTCTCTGCTGTTTCTCTTCTGTTTCTATGCTGTCTCTACTTCGTTCTCCACTGCTGTCTTTCTTTTGTCTTCTGCGCTGTCCTCTCTTCTGTCTCTCTTCTGTCTCTCTCGTGTTCTTCTGTATCACTGTCCTCTTTCTGTCCTTCTGCTGTTTCTCATTCTTTCTCTCTCCTGTCTCCATTCTGTATTTGCTCTATCATTTCTGTCTTTTATGCTGTTTCTTCTGTATCTAGCCGTCTCTCATGTGTCTCTATCTTGTGTCTACTTCTGTCTCTATTCTTTTCTTCCGCTCGTCTCTCATGCCTGTCCCTCTTCTGTGTCTCATGCTGTCTCTATTCTGTCTCTCTCTGTCTCTATAATTCTGTCTCTCTTTTGTCTCTACTGTTCTCTGCTGTGATATGAGGATTTCCTTACTGCTGTCTCTCTTCGTCTTCTGCTGTCTCTCTTCTGTCTGCTCTGCTGTCCTTCTTTTGTTCCTGCTGTCTTCTTCTGTCTCTCCAGCTGTTTCCTTGGTGTCTCTCGTTGTTCTGATTTCTGTCTTCTGCTGTCTCTCTTTTCTGTCTTTCTGCTGTCCTACTTCGTCTCTCTGCTCTTCTAATCTGCACTCTCAGGTTGTTCTCTTTCTGTCTCTCTGCTGCTCTCTCTTCTGTCCTCTCTCTGGTTGCTCTTCTGTTCTTAACCCGCTGTCCTCTCATGCTGTCCCTATCTGTTTTCTCTGCTGTCTCTCAACTTCGCGCTCTATGCTGGTCTCTCTTCTGTCTCTTTTGTCTCTTATTCTGTCTCTCTGCTGTCTCTATTCTGTTTCTCTGCTCTCTCCTCTTTCCGCTTCATCTGCTCGTCTCTCTTCCTCTCTATGCTGTCTCTCTTCTGTCTTTATGCTGTCTCTATTCTGTCTCTCGCTGTCTCTCTTCTGTTTCTGGCTGTCTCTCATTCTGTCCTCTCGTCTGTCTCTCTTCTGTCTCTCTGCTCTCTCTATTCTGTCTCCATGCTGCTTTCTTCTGTCTCTCTGCTGTCTCTCTTCTGTCTCTTCTGCTGTCTCTTTCTGTGTTTTCTCGTTGTTCTCTTTTCTGGTCTCTGTGCTGGTCTCTCTTCTTGTTACTTGCGTCTCTCTTCCTGTCCTCTTCGCTCTCCCCTCTGCTTTTCTCTTTTCTGTCTCCTTCCTGTTATTCCCATCACTCTTTTCTTTTCCTCTGCGCTCTTCTTTGTTCTTTCTGCTGTCTCTCTTCTGTCTCTCTGCTGTCTCTCTTCTTTCTCTCATGCTTTCTCTCTCTGTCTCTCTGCTGTCTGTCTGCTGTCTCTCTTCTGTCTCTATTCTGTCTCTACTGCTTGTCTCTCTTCTGTCTCTCTTCTGTCTCTCTGCTGTCTCTTATTCTGTCTCTCTGCTGTCTCTCTTCTGTCTTTCTGCGGTTCTCTCTTTTGGCCCTCTCAAGCTGTCCTCTCATTCTACTTCTCTGCTTGTTCTCATTTGTCTCCCTGCTGTCCTTCTTTTGTCTCTCTGCTGCTCTATTCTGTCTCTCTTCTGTCTGTCTCTCTTCGTGGTTTCTTCTGTCCTCTCTGCTGTGTCTCTTCTGTCCCTTTCTGCTGTTTCTCACCTATTCTTTTCTCTACTGTTTCTCTCAGTTCACCTCATGCTGTCTCTATTCTCTCTCTGCTGTCTCTCTTCTGTCTCTATGCCTGTCTCTCTGCTGTCTCTCTTCTGTCTCTATTCTGTCTCTATTCGGTCTTTATGCTGTCTCTCTATTCTGTCCTCTTCTGTCTCTCTGCTGTCTCTCTTTTGTCTCTCTCTGCTGTCTCCTTCTGTTTTCTGCGGTCTCTATTTCTGTCTCTCTGTTGTCTCTCTGCTGGTCTCTCTTCTGTCTCTTCTTCTGTCTCTCTGCTGTCCTTCTCTGTCTCTACTTCTGTCTCTCTGCGGTTCTTTCCTGTCTTCTGCTCGTCTCTCTTCTGTCTCTCTGCTGTCTCTATCTGTCTCTTTGCTTTCTCTATTCTGTTCTCGTGCTGTCTTTTCTTTCGTTTCTTAATCTGTCTCTCTTTCTGTCTCTCGCTGTCTCTCTTCTGGTCTCCTCTTCTCCCTTTTGAAGCTCTACTTTTTGTCTCTACTGCTGTCTCTCTTCTGTCTTTATGCTGTCTTCTCTATTCTGTCTCAACGCTGTCTCTATTCTCTTTCTCTGCTGTCTTCATTCTGTCTCCCCCTCTGTCGTCTCTTTTGGTCTCTCTGCTGTCTCTCTTCTGTCTTTTTCTGTCCCCTCTATTTGTGTCTCTTCTGTCTCTCTGCGTGTCCTCTTCTGTCTTCTGCTGTTTCTCTTCTTTCTCTCACACTTTTTCAACTTCTGTCCTCTCTGCTTCTTTTAAAGCTTCAAATGCGTCTCTCACTTCCTGTCTCTGTGCGTCTTCTGCTGTCTCTCTTCTGTCTCTCTTCTTCTCTATTCGGTCTCTACGCTGTCTCTATTCTGTCCCTCTTCTGTCTTACTGCTGTCTTCTTGTCTTCATTCTGTTCTCTTCGTCTCTATTTTGTCTTCCTTCTGTCTCTCATGCTGTCTTATTCTCGTTTCCTCTGCTCTCTATTCCTGTCTCTCTGTGTCTCTCTTCCTGTCTCTCTATGCTGTCTCTCTTCTGTCTCTTTGCTGTCTTCTTTGTCTCTCTGCTGTCTCTCTTCTGCTTCTGCTGTCTCTCATTCTGTCCTCTCTGTGTCCCTAATTCTGTCTCTCTGCGTTCCTCTTCTGTCTCTACTGCTGGTGTCTCTTCTGTCTCTCTGTGTCTCTATCTGTCTCTCTGCTGTCTCTCTTCTGTCTCTACTGCTGTCCTCTTTGTCTTTTCTGCTGTTCTCTTCTGCCTCTACTTGCGTCTCTCTTCTGTCTCTCACTGCTTTCTCTACTTCTGTCTCTATGCTGTGTCTATGCTGTCTCTCTTCTGTCTCTATTCTGTCTCTCTCCTGTCTCTATGCCTCTGCTGTCTCTATTCTGTCCCTCTTCTGTCTCTCTGCTGTCTCTCTTCTGTCTCTATGCTGTCTCTCTTCTGTCTCTCTTTTGTCTCTCTTCCTATCTCGAATGCTGTCTCTCTTTGTTTCTATGCTGTCCTTCTTCTGTCTTCTGCTCTCTCTCTTCTGTCTCTCATGCTGTTTTCTTCTGTCTCTCCGCTGTTCTCTTCTGTCTCTCCGCTTGTCTCTCTTCTTTTCTCTCTGTCTTTATTCTGTCTCTCTGCTGTCTCTATTCTTGTCTCTCCGCTGTCCCTCTTCTTTCTCTGCTGTATCTAACTTCTGTCCTCTCCGCTGTCTCTCTTCTGTCTCTCTGCTGTCTACATTTCTGTTCCTTGCTGTCTCTATTTCTGCTCTCCGCTTGTCTCTCTGTCTGTTCTCGCTGTCTCTCTCTCTGTCTCTATCTGTCTCTCTTCCTGTCTCTCTGCTCTCTTTATTCTGGTTTCACCACTGCGTCTCTTCCGGTCCTCTCTGCTGTCTCACTCTGTCTCTCTGCTGTCTCTCTTCTGTCTCTCCGCTGTCTCTCTATCTGCTCTCTCGGCTGTCTCTACACTTCTGTCTCTCCGCCTGTCTCTCTCTGTCTCTCATGCTGTCTCTACTTCTGTCTTCTGCTGTCTTTTTCTGTCTCTCTTCTGTCTCTCTCTCGCGTCTCTCTTCTGTCTCTCTGCTGTCTCTCATTCTGTCTTCTCTGTCTTTCTCTTTCCTCTAATTCTGTCTAATATGCTGTCTCTCTTCTGTCTATATGCCTGTCTCTCTTTGTCTCTCTGCTGTTTCTCTTTCTCTCTCTGTCCTCTCTTCTGTCTCTCTTCCTGTCTCTCTTCTGTCTCTCTGTTGTCTCTCTTCTGTCTCTCTGCTGTCTCTTTTCTGTCTCCTCTGCTCTCTCTCTTCTTTTTCTCTGTCTCTGTCTATCTTCTGTCTCTCTGCTGTCTCTCTTCTGTCTCTATGCTGTCTCTCATCTGTTTCTATGATGTCTCTATTCTGTCCCTCTCTGCTGTCTCTATCTCTGTTCCTCTGCTGTCTCTCTTCTGTCTCTATGCTGTCTTCATTCTGTCTCTCTGGCCTGCTCCTCTCTTCTGATCTTCTCCCCACCCCCCCCGGCGGAGGGCCCCAGGACGCGATCCGCCTCGCGCCCGCAATCGCAGCCAGCTCGCGCGCACTCGAGCCAGCCTACGACGCCCGCCTAGGCGCTGCGCCAGCCTCGGACGCCTAGCGCCACGACATCTGCCGGCATCGGGCCACGACGGTGGCGCGACCTTGCGCCAGCCTGCGCCCGCACTCTAGCCCGCCTAGCCCCGCATCGCAGGCGCCTCGAGCCAGACCCGCGCAGCTCGACGCCAGCACACTCAGCGACCCCCTCGGACCGCTTTCGCGACTTCTAGAGACCGATGGACCGCTCGACGCCCGCCTGGCCGCCTCGCGCCCACTGCGACGCATCTAGCCAGCTCGCGCCGCACTACATCTCCCGCCATCGCGCCCATCCTCCCGCCAGCTGCGCCCGTACGAGCCACGCCTCCGCAGCATGGCGACCGCGTACGCACGCCTCACGCGCCAGCATCCAAGCAGCCTCGAGCCCGCCTGCGACCCGCCTCGCCGCCAGCTCGCGCCGGTCGCAGCCAGCCTCAGCGCGCCTCGCGTGATCCTCGGCCGTCGCGGCGACCCGACCTAAGCGCCGCCCGCGCCGCCTTGCCGCCCGCCTCGCGCACCTGCCTCGCGCCGTTTCCCCCGATCACGGACGCATAGCGCCCAGCTAGCGCCAGCGTAGCGTCCGCACACGAGCGAGTTGCGCCAGCATGAGACCGCGCTGCGCGAGCTGCTCCGGGCGCTCGCGCCGGCCAGGCGAGGTGCCTAGCGCGGCCTCGACGAACACGTCACCGCCTCGCTCCAGCCATTGCGCGCCTCCGCCGGCAATATCGCGCCAGCCTGCGCCGCCTCGCTCGCAAATGCGCCGCCACGCGACCGTATCGATTGGCTTTGCGCCACGCCCAAGCGCCAGCGTCATACGCTCCCGCCCTCCATCGCGACGACTAGGCCGCGCACGCATAAGCGCCAGCACTCGCGCCACGCCTAGCACCGCCTCGCAGCCCGCCTCGAGCATACCGATCGACGACCCACTAAGCAGCACAGCCTCGGCGCACTCGCGCCGCATAGCGACGCATAGACCGCCAACCTCGGGCCACGCATCGACGGCGCCGCTTCGCTGACTAGCTCGCGGCGTCCTGTCGAAACCGCCTGCGCAGCATCGACGACCGCCATTGCCCAGCGGACCGCACTCGAGCACCGCCTCGCGCCAGCCTCGCGCCTGGCCTCGCGGCCGCCTAGTCATCCTACAAGCCACCGATGCCCACGCCTCAGCGCCCGCAATCGCGCCCAGCCCTACGCGCAGGCTAGGCATCCTCGCGCCCACTCGCCACGCTCGGCCGAACTGCGACCCTCCTCGCACCGCCTCGGGCCGCCTCGCGCCCGCCACTACGCGCCGCCTCGCGACCGCTTCGCGCCCGATTCGCAATAGACCTCGCGCCGCCCCGCTAACCGCTCGCCCCTCCTCGAAGCCGCACTAGCGACGCTCGCAGCCCTCATCGAGCCGCATCGCCCCGACTCGGCCTCCTCGCGCCCGCCTCGCCCGCCCCCTCGCGACCCGCCTCGCGCCAGCCTAGCGACCCGACTCGCGCCAGCCTAGGCCGCCTAGGGCCCGACCGAGCGCTTCGAGACCGAATAGAGCCCGCATACTAAGCCGCCCGCGCGCTCGCGCCTGCCACATCGCCCGATCGCGCCCGCATGCGCGCTTGAGCTTCCCTAGCGCCCGCAACTCGCACCAGTTTGCAGCAGACACTCGCAGCCTCAGCGATCGCCCGCCTCGACGCCCGGCGTGCCAGTGTGCGAGCCGACACCAGCGCCGGGCGCCGCAGCCTCTGCAGACCCATACGCGCCGCCTGGCGCCCGCATCGGCCAGCCTAGCCTAGCATAGAGCCCGCTTCGCGCCCCCATACCGCCCGCCTCCAGCAGACTCGCGCCGCGCTAGGACCCATAGCAGCCCGCTAGCGCCACTCGAGCACCCGCCATAGACGCCGCCTCGCACGCACTGCGCCCGCCTGACGCCCAGCTCGCCCCAGCATCGAGACCGCCTGCCCGCCTCGCGCCGCTATCGCCGCACCTACGGCGCCCGCCTCGGCCATCATCAAGCCGCCTCGAAAGCCGCTCGAGCCCACTCAAGCGCAGCCTCGCGCCCGCCTCGCGCCCGCATGAGCCGATCGCCCGCAATCGAGCCCACCTCAGCCGACCCCTGCGCCCTCTCCAAGCACGCCACGGATAGTCGAGCGTCCTATCGCGCAGCCACTCGGCCGCATCGGGCCGACTGCGCCCGCTTCAGCGCGATCGCGCCCGCCTCTCCGCCCGCCTCGAGCGCTCGCGCTGCCCCGCGCAGCTAGAGCCCAGCATCGCGCGCATTGGCTCTCACTAGAGCCACGCCCGCCCCAGTCTCGCGCCCGAATCGCCACGCCATACCGCCCGCCTGCACCGCCTCGGCCAGCCTTCCCCCCGCTCGGCCCGCCTCGCCCCGCCTGCGGCCGCTCAGCGCCCCCATCGCGCCGCCTGGCGCCCGCCAGCGACCAGCCTCGCACCATCGCCTCGGCCCGCTTCGAGGCACCTAGCGCGC
>JABUQX010027843.1:5000-7500 GCA_015478945.1 Trachelipus rathkii
AAAATAAAGAAAAAATTCCTTTTATAAAAATCACAATCGCAAATCGAATTTTAAAATTTTCAAATACTGAAAATACCTTTGTACTTTCGTGTAATTGTGTTTTAACAGTAGTGCAGTAACTTATAAAGTCACATGCATTACTATTTCTGGCAATTTATTTATGACTTCCAGTGTTGTATAAAAGCTTAAGTTTAAATTCTTTTACTTTTCTCGGTGGTCTTTCTTTCTAACTTTATGCCTCCTCTGGTGGGCAATGGTTGGAGGCCTACCAAATTACACCAGAGTTGAGGGAAGTTCCTAATCAGAGTCAATTACATTTTAAAGGCGTTGCCCCCCTCCTCCCTGATACACGGCGTTTGAAAGTGTGTGGGCAAAGGTAGTTGGGAAAATAGGTGAAAGGGAGTGTGTTCCAGATTATATAAATGAAGAGCATGCAAGATTAAGCATAGTGTTAAATACCGTTGTTAGAGAATTAGATAAAGTATGAGTCTGTGTAAAAAGACTCGACGGACGAACCTTTCTCAATGGAGGAAGCATGCGACTGGAGAATTCAGAAGAGTAATGTCCATTGTAATATCGATACAATAAAGGGATTGAGACAACAATTCAAAGGATAGATAGATACTAGAGAGAGTTAGTGAGAGAAGGAGAGTTGATAAGACAAGGTGAAAAGCCATTGATTTCTCCTTTTTAAGGAGAGCTGTGCGAGTGGATCCATCATAGATGTGTGACGCATGCTCCATAAAGGGGTAAACGACACTCCTATAAAGAGCAAGCAATTTGGGCAGCGTGAAAAAATTCTTAAGGCGCCTCAGTACCTTAGAGCCTTGTTTTGAAATGAAAGTAATGTGATCCTTCCAATTAGGATCACGAAAAAACGAAACACCAAGAATATTAAGGACAGACAAAGGTTTGAGTTGTGTGATTTTGAAGAAGATATTAAAGTTATGCGGAAGATTATGTCTAAAAGAAAGATGAAGGCTTTGAATTTTTGAGGTATTGAAAACAACCATTATCAATGCCCCTATTAGAAATTCTAGAAATGTCAGGGGTTAGTTGTTACAAGGCTGCCCTTCTATAGAAATCTAATTGATGTTGTGAGGGATAATTTTGAAAGTGAAAGGGGTAATGAAGGATGAAGTCGTCAGAATATCAGTGGATTGGTGAAGAAGTAATAGATAGAAGGGTCATTAATGAAGCAGAAATTTGAGCTGGAGGTGAGACAGAAACCTTAGAGGAACACCATCTATTTCTAGGTTGAGAATGAAAGGTCCACCGTCTACACACTTTATAGAATGACGGAAAGAAATCAAGAGAGGTCCAGAGAAAAAGAAATAGATTCTGAAGGGAAAATTTAAGAAATCAATCTCTTCTGAAGATTTTCGATAATGTTTTTAGCGCCCAGCGAAAGATTCCACGCACAACGCCGAAAGGCAGAGGATCAGAAATCAAAAGAAGAAAGAGGAACATCACTAGTAAGGCGTTTCTTATGAAAAGCCATACTGGCGATCAGAGATAAGATTAGAAGAATTGAGATTTTCAAATCTTCTCTTAATGGATAGACGAAACTTTTAGAAGGACCAGGGAAAACCTTAGAAAACAATAAAGAGCGATAGACGGTAGTTTGGGAGTTGAGAGGGGGGTCCTCGTTTTTCGGCACAGACTGAGTGAACGTAGTTTTCGGCAGGAAGGAGGTCAGAAGTAAATAGATAGACACGAAATAGTTTACAGGCAGGGTGCAGGCTCGGAACGCAGTTTTTGAGAACTACAGGAAAATACCTTCAGGACTGTACCCTACTTAGTGTTAAACTTAGAGAGAGAGAGAGAGAGAGAGAGAGAGAGAGAGAGAGAGAGAGAGAGAGAGAGAGAGAGAGAGAGAGAGGAAATAAGGTAATTTAGAATAAATTACTATACTAAGGTATAAATGAATTAGAGGAAGGAATAGTTTAGGGTGGAATAAGAGGCGAAAGTTTGAGCAAAAATTCAGCTTTAACGGAAGGTAAGTAAAATGGCAGTCATGTCGTCGAAAATACTATAGGATGGAAAAAGGAGGAAGCAAAGTTGTTAGCTAAATGTTATTTCAAAATGACAGAAAGGACACAGAAAGAAAAACTAGAAAGATTATACATTTTCTTACGGGGAAAAGAGTTTTTTAGTGCCAAAGAGACTAGATTTTCACCCGATTTCAGGATGAAAAAATAAAGTTGCGTGATTTCTTGAGTTTGATGACGACGTTATTCCTGAACAGCGTTACGACAGAGCAGTAGAATTAAACCAAAAAAATTTTTAGGTTTAGTTCAAGTAAAACAATATGGAATGTACGCCACCATGCCAGAGAGAATGACCTAGATAATGCTCTAAAGTACATTCGGAGTGACCTTTCACAATGGAAGCAGTAGTCATTTCATAGGTAACCAAAGAAGTACTACCGCAAGTTCGACCAGAATAGGAGCACCCAAACATGAAAAAAAAAAATTTCTCTCGAAAAAGGCAGAGGTCT
>JABUQX010027843.1:12500-14946 GCA_015478945.1 Trachelipus rathkii
AGAGAAAATGGAACAATAAAACTGGACTAGAAAACTGGCCAGAAAATTTTGCACATGGAGCAGCTATGCTGCAAAGAAGGTAAATAGAAAGGAGAACAGAAGGAGGTTAGATGAGGGGTTAAGGGAGGGGAGGGAATGGATATGGAGGGAGGATAGGTGAGGAAAAGGTGGGGGAATATTTTAGAGGATTATTGAATGAATGGTGGGAGAGATGAGGAGGAATTACAAGAGGTGAGGATGGGGGGGAAGTGGGGCGGGAAAGGGGATATGGAAATACAAAATGGAAGAAATTATTAGGGCGTTAACTACAGGAAAAAAAGGAAAGTCCACAAGTCTAGATGGTGTGAGTATGGAAATGTACAGATGGGAGGCAGAGGGTGGAGGAATGGCTGTATAGATTATATAATTTATGTTGGAGGAGGGGAGAGGTTCCACAGGATTGGGCGGATGGTTGTTTGGTTCCCCTGTATAAAGGGAAAGGGGATAGGATGGAGTGTGGGAATTATAGAGGCATTTGTCCTTTGATTGTAGTAGGGAAAGTGTATGGGAGAATACTAATTGAGAGGGTGAGGGATTTAACGGAAGAGAGAATGGGGGAAGAACAAGGAGGTTTAGGCGTTGGGAATGGGGTGTGTGGATCAAGTATTCACAATGAAGAGCTTTGTGGAGAAAGGCTATCAGAAAGGAAGGGAAGTGATGGGTGTTTTTTAGACTCTGGAGAAAAGCATATATACGAGTGAAGAGGGGGGCAATTAATGGAGTGGTGCTGGAGGAATATGGAGTAGGGGGTAAATTAGCTTAAAGGTATTAGGCCCTTTTATAGGAAATAGCAGAATGTGTGAAGACGTATAGGAAGGAGAGAGTTGAGATTTTGGGGTGTAGAGAGAGATTGAGAACAGGGCTGTGTAATGTCACCGTGGCTTTTCATTTTATTTATGGAGAGTGTCTGCAGAGCAATGATGAGGGAGGGGGAGGGGTGGAATTGTCGGGATAGGGGTGACTAGATGGGAAGTGACTGATAATCTTCTGCGGACTGAATAACTGCCCTTAGTGGCGACAGACTTTAGCACAGGGCTGAAGTTATTGGTGAAGGAGTTTGAGAGAGTGTGTCGGCAAAGGGGCTTAAGATAAATCCAGGTAAGAGTAAAGTGTTTCGTGTTTGAGGAGGAGGAAACAAGATGAGGGAAAGAGGAAGAGATTAGAGTAGCAGGTGTAGTATTAGAAGAAGTAAAGGTTTTTTCAGATATTTAGGGATGGATTCTGGGTAAGGAAGGAGGGATGAAGGAAGAGATAGATCACAGAGTAGGAGAAGGAACGAGAGCATTGAGTGGTCTGAGAGGATTATGGAAAGGGGGGGATTTATCACAATAAAACTTAAGATAAGTAATGTTTGAAAAATTTGTGTTCCAGCGCTACTATATGGGTGTGAAACATGGGGCTTGAATGCTAGGTCCAAGAAGAAGTTGGAAGCTGTTTGAGATGAAAGGGGTGAGAGCGGTATGTGGGGTTTGTAAAAGAGAAAGGATTAGGAATAGGGTGATAAGAGAGAGATGTGAATTGGAAGAATGGTTTTGGTGAGAAGAGCCGGAGAAGGGAATGTCTAAGATGGTTTGGACATCCTGGAGAAGAATGGAGGAACAGAAGGGTTGGTTAGGAGAGTTTGGGATGCGGAGGGGATAGGAAGGAGAGGAAGGGGGGAGACCAAGAAGAAGGTGAATGGATGGAATAAAGGAAATGCTGGAGAAGAGAGGGATGAGCGGTGGCAGGAAGGTAGGGTGTTGGCCGAGAGACATACGAACTGGAATGGAGGAGGGTGGGTGGGGGGCAGATGAAGGAAAATATGCATTAGGGAAGCTCGCATGCACCACTAACCCCGCTTAGCCGGGGAATACAGTGTTTGTAAAATAATAGATATAATAATAATAATATATATATTTATATATATATATAGTAACTATATATATATATATATTTTATATATAATATTATATATCTATATACTATATATATATATTATATATATATATATATATAACTGTAATATATATTATATATTATAACTATATATATATATATATAGTACTATATATATATATAATATATATATATATATATATTATATTATATATATTATAATATATATATATATATATATGTTATTCTAAACACTGTACTCCGCACGAATGCAGTGTAGTGTCGATCGCAGAAAGTATTTGTAATACTCCTGCGAACCGTTCATGGGAAAGAGTTGAAATAGCAGAAGGGGGTTCCCAACCCCAAGAGCCCATGCGAAGATAATCTAATCATATATATATATATATATATATATATATATATATTATATAATTATATATATTTTTATATAATTTGTAATACATCTATATGTAAGTATTTAGAAGTATATTATTTTCTTTTTTTTTAAATGTATTTTATATTATTTATATAA
>JABUQX010027844.1:5000-12500 GCA_015478945.1 Trachelipus rathkii
CATATGAACTTGCTTAAGCTGTTATTATAAAGAAAATGAATTATCCTAATACCAACAGTAAGCGAGCTCTGAACCAGTAGTATCAGTCAATATGCCAGTGATGAATCTATATCTAAAAAGTGAGAGCGTATATTTATATATATTTTAAATTAGACATGGTTTGAGAATTAGAAATATTTTGCAGTAATCCTTAACACTACTCTTTATAAAAATCTCTTATCAAATTAAAAAATATTTATTAATTACTATTATTGAGTAAGTCTTAATATTAGAAACAAGTATAAATATTAAATACGAAGAAAAATATAATATTAACTATGTAATAATAATCATCCTCTCAAGAGAAAATGGCTGACTCTGAATTCAGACTTTTAAAGAGATACATTCATCAAGATATTAATAATAAAAAATTCAGAAAAAATAAACTAAAATATACCATCGAGTTTAACGAATTAGGTCTCAATTTGAATAAAATCTCAAAAGAATAAAACTATACAAGAATCACGAAGTATTTATTCATTAGACTAGCAATTTATTATATATCATGTTTTATATAACAATTATACTTCCCCCCTTTAAATGAAAAGTTTTATACCTCACCACCATGACAACTTATCATCTACCACACAATCTTCAGTATAAAGTTCTTCCACAAACCATTATTGTGACAGTACTATCAGTTGACAAAGTTCATACTACAGCATGTACGAAATCTACAGAGACATACTTAATTGTTATTCTTATTAAATTATTAATAGTCTTCCTGGGAAGGTAGTGTAGAATAATTAGATAAGATCAAAAGTGAAAGGAATCTCATAAAGGAAAATACCATTAAGTTAATTGAACTTCGCACGAATTCAGAGCCGACGAGCATTTTCACACGAGAGACCACAACTATTCCACAAGGCTCTATAAACGCACCTGCTGACTACATACTTATAAAACTAATTAAAGCTAACTAACTGATCCTAATATACTGTAGAATTTATTTACGCGAAATTACACTATTTTCTAAACTGAAATATAATATAAAAATATTTACTTGAATGAATTTTGCGAGTAGTGAAAAATATAAGAACTGATTGTATTCTTGATCAAAATTACTCTTTTATTTATAGAGACTTAGCATTAGAAATTCACCAACATAATCAAGTACTATGCAATAATTCCATTACCATAAAACATGCATGTTTCTTGTGTCTGCCACAATGCAAATCACCAGTATTTTTCCATAAAAGAGGCCATTTGTGCATCGCGTAGAAGTCTAGTTAGAGAAATTAGGTGACGTGAAATTTGCGTGCCTCTTGTAAGAAGAGTGAGTTAAATATGATGAGTATGTTTTCAACTATATTATCAGCTGATAGTGGCAACTAACACCAAATGCCAACACCGAGTAACAATTATTTGTTGATATATTGATTGACGAGAGATTTATCTCACCAACAAAGAGTTTCGAAGATATACTCCTCTACACAAATGAAAAAAGACGATCACATCTATAATAAGTACATCCTGCACGCACATAATGAACAACACTTCCAAAATCAATAAAATAAAGATTTCGCTTCAAAGTTTTTGTGTATGAGAACAATATAATAAATTTTTATGACATAAATTAAAATCTATAAGAAAATAAATATATTTCTTATATATATATGAATAAATTATATAGACATATATCAATAGAACCTTTTCTTCTATCTATCATTATAATATTATATCCTTATAAACAACATCTCTACATTACTCTAACTTTAACATTTAATCAATCTTACAATCACATACACTAAATACTAAAGAAATCTAAGAGATAATCTATCAATTTTATCTACCTTATTAAAAACTATCATTATTTATTATATATTTAAATCAGGGTAGAATATAAGTAGTAAGGATAGAATACGCAGAATATATCACATGATATAAGCCCCACGCGTCATAAAAAGAGTCCTCCGCTATTACTAATGTGAAATGAGATATGAATGCTGAGTGTAGAAACGATATATATGTGAGAAATATGTTAGGAGGTTGGCTTTTACAAATTAAATCCTTGGTGAAATTTAAGATGACTATGTATTGTAGTGGGCAAGTGTATTCTGCTGAGATAACTGTATGTTTGTAATTAGACGTATATATATTAATAAAGTTATTATTGTACCTTAAAATCAAAGAGTATGTTAAAATAATATATACTACCATAGGTATCTGAACGTCGCAGTGCTCCCGATTATCAATACAATTTGTCACGAGACGAACAAATCACTCAAAAGCCTAAATCTCTAATCGAACTTCAATGTCTACCGCCTAATATCCGCGCCTAAAGCGCAACATTTTCTTATCAAAAAAATATCTTACGTCTTCTGTGCCATTTAAAGCGCATTACGCGTGACACACCTTCACATAATATTACAAATATCTCTTATACAATATGCTCATATAATTATATATATAATATAAAAAGAGTAATAATATAAAAAAACCTGAAACAAAACGTATCAATAACCTAGCTTATACAATTTATGTTTTATTATAAATTTTAATTTGAAAAGACTGACAAAACTAATATAACATAATCCTATTGAATGATGACTAAAAGAAAGCTAGGAGAAGAAGACTTCATAAATCTCATACTGTAATATTAACGTTGTAGTATCACTGCAGCAGCTCTTCTCACTACTGCAATCTAAAACTAAGCGACATTACCACCAATAATATGAAAATGCTTCGAAAATTTAGACAATGAGGAAATTGACAGTCACTCGCCCCTCTTTGTTCTTAGTATATACAAGAATACAATAAAGTCCAGTGTTCACTAAACAACACATGCTCTCAATAGCGCATGCTGAGCTGTTCATGGAAACTATTTGGAGAGATATTAAATATAATTACTTTAATAAACAAATTCTCATACAATATCAGAACTCTCACCACTCGATGAGACGATAATCACACACTTTTCATTCACACTAATTCACATACCACGTTACGCAGTGCAGTATGAGTGGGGTAACATAAAAGTTTTGAAATTATTTAACTATCTCCACTCGCGAGCGAGTACAAAAATTTTGTTCCACACGGTATCTCTCTGCCGTACTTCTAGTAGCAGTAATGCTTCCAATATTTAATATAGCCCCTTCGAGTGTGTGCGTGCGAATAAATATTTTCTAGACACATAGTGGTGAGTCTAAAGATTACTTGAAAAAAGACTCATATTTCTTTGATACAGTTTTGTGCTAATTCTCGGAGACATAATAAGCAAGCATTTTCCTAGTATGTTGCGATATAAATTGTAATGCTCAAAGAGAAAATATATACTTTAAAAATAAATATAAATATACATTTTAACACAAGTACTATATATATATTAATTTATTAACAAATTCATGAGTTTGTCAGAACATCGTCGTCAAATGAGTAAAAATTATAAATATCCACTGTGAGAGAATATTGAAAGTTTTCCTAATTATACATTAAATAAAGAGTAAGTATAACACGAGTTGACAATGTTGATTGATATTATACCCTAAACATGAGTAATTACAATACACTATTTTCACCTAATGTACACTACTTCAATTTCATTTAAATTACGTAACTAAGTATTATATATATTTCACCAATGTTATCTGATTCTGATACAATACATGACAATTATTTATGAGGTTATAATAATAATATAATAATTTAATAATATATATTATATATATATATATATATAGTATATATATAATATAATATATAATTATATATAGTTATATATTATATAAAGTATATATATATATTAATATATAATTATATTAAATATATATAATATAATAATATATATATTATATAATAATATAATATAATATTAATTATATTAACTTTAATATTAATATATTAATATGATTAATAATTATATTAATATATATATAATATATATATAATATATATATATACTATATATTATTATATTAATAATATTAACTATAATTATATAATATATATAATATAATATATATATATAGTATTAATATAAAATATATAATAATAAATATACAATTAAGTATATATTTAATATATTATTAATATATATATATATAATATATATATATATACAATATAATATATAATATATATATATATATACTATATATATAATTTAATATAGTAGTATAATATATATATATTAATATAATATTATATAATATAATAAATAATTATATATAATACTATATATATTATTAATATTATTAATATATATATTATAATATATTATATATATATATTAATATATAATATATATTATATATTATATATATTATATATATATATATAAAATATATTAATAATATATATATAATATATATAAATAGTTATATATATATATATATATAATATATATAATATTAATATATAATATATATTTATTATTATATATTTATTAATTTATATATTAATAATTATATAATAGTATATATATATATTATATATTATATATAATATATATTATAATATATATTAATATAATATAAAATATATATTAATATATATATATATATAAAATATATATAGATATTCTATAATATATTAATTATATTAATATATTATATAATATATATATAATATATTTATTAATATATATATATATATATATAATGATATATATAATATACTATATTTCAGAAAGAACAGAGTTATAGTCATGAGACAGAGAACAACGGAATATTATATACATTATCAAAAAATACCGAATGACAAAGGCACAGATGAGATGAGAGAGAGAAGAGATAATATAAAAAGAGGATAATAGCACACAACATACCAGAAGATCCAGTTAATAAAATCTCGATCACCCATGATACATCCTTTCCACAAATTGACTCATAACCCATAACATACAAACGAGTGTTCCTAAACTTATCCAAAAGTAACTTGCTCCCACAGTGACCTAGAGCTCTCATATAATGATAGAATCAATAGCTCTAACAAAAGACTTACACGATGACAATGCATTTTACACTTTGAGAGTCATCGCCTCACCGAGTAAGTCTCTTGTGCTATAGAGCAAGCGCCATTTGACACACACCTAAACTTTCCACTTCATTTAACTCACATAACCATCTTCAAGGCCTTGAAAAAGATTATAGTAAATTATATATGTCACGAGTTATTGAATAAGTTAGTAGAGTATAGCAAGGAGTTATGATATTTGCCATATAACTATATAGTAGCTAATCAAAATCAACAAAGAACTGTCTGAATGATACTAACCTCTTTGTATCTAAATATCACTCATTTATCATTATCCTCTTGTTTGCCTTTGAAGTTGACTTTTAGCATTAGTATGAATCACATAAGTTTTTGGCATATTGTTAAATATTTCACCATCCTATCTCTTAGCTTTGCCTACACTATACGAGATTCATTGAGTTCTATATAGTAAGTATAGAAGGAAATAAGGATTATTTAGAAAATATTAAGGACTCCCGCGTAAGCATATATTCACTGTATACTCTATTATCCTTAGCAATTATATTATATACCTAACATGCAAATATGACCTATCATTATTTACGATGTATACTATAATACCAGCATATATTTACCTCATTTAATTCAACTTATATTTTTAATTTAAATATATCTGAAGGAACATAGGCATTTTGCTTCCAATACAGATGTTTGGTTGATTTGTGTCATGCGGCCATCAAAAGTCCATAAAAGAGAGAACTTTTATATTAATAATATCGATTATAGGAGAGTTCAGCATAGCAACTTGAGGTGTTTTAAGTTTGTTCTATCACCTAACTATTCCATCCTTCAATTTTCTGCAAGAGCAGTATGTATGCTTTACTAGTTATTTATGCATTATTACTACAATTATACCTGTGCTTTAAAGTTAAGAATCTATATTAATTAATATGGATTCACTTATGGTCAACCAGATGACTCAATGATAGAAGGTAACGATATTATTATGTAAACATCCTATAGTTAGACCAAGATTATTATATTAATGTGTAGAACTCAGAGCATATAATCGAGCTTAATAGTTTTTAGTATCAAGGCTTAATGCTTTTATATATTTACTTCAAGCGGACTTTACACTGGATTGCCAGGTAATTATAGCTCATGAGTGACAAGATTCTCTATTGATTGTACTTATATAATTTGCCGCCAGATTACTTATCTTCACGTCGAGTACTCCAATATTCATTCATGTACAATCGTACCTATGTTCTATTACTCACTTTTCTCAATCACGTTAATCTTTGACATGACAATATTATTATACCACCAGAAAGGCTGCACAGAAATTTGACACTCAGGTATCTGTATGTTAAATAGCAGACTAATTACTTGAGAAGAATAATATTTTTCATTTATAATTTAGTTATTAGTTATTTTCTTATTAATTTGGAATTTATAATTAATATTTTTCAAGGTATTACGTTATTATTTCATACTATGAGATTATTATTTTATCACTGAGACCCTTTATAGCCATAATAGCTAAATTGTTGAAGTAATTCACGTAATTATATTGTTGACCATTAAGTATAACTATTAGGGCTGGACTGAGAAAACGTTCAGATATATCTCTCTTACAGTACAAGGACATAGCCTTTATCCTCTCCTACTAAATATATATATATAAGTATCAATAATATTATATTACACATATGTAATTACCGTCATCCCCAGAAAATACTCTCAGTTTGTTGATATCCCAAGTCGCATGACTGTCTAGCGAGGTTGATGTGATACATTAAATTCATGTAATACTTTATTACTTGATAATGTATAGGTAATAATACATACCTTTACCCTATATTATATGAGACTATATGAAATCAAGAATCCTATAATTACACCTTTCTATTTCACTGGAAGAGATTGGAAATCTAGTAATTAATGAGAGTATAGGACAGGAATTCGAAGCGAGTGAGACAGGAGAGAATCGCGAGACACCACAGAAAGTATATGGAGGGCACACACATTGTCTATCAACTCCAACAGATATATTTAGAGATAAGACACACAACACTCATTGACATCACCCGCACATGCACACTTCATCCACTATATAGAAAAAATCTAATAGAGTAAAATTAACTCCACAAGGTGTTCTGTAAATATAAAGAGATATAGGCTGTAAAATTCTGTAAAGGATATAAATTTCAACTAGACTGCACACTGCTAATTAGTTTATGTGAGATAATAAGTAATGTCTTATTACACTCATCTTTATGACTAGTTAAACCTGTACTTAAAAATATATAACACTATATCTATATAATACCAGTTCATACACTTTGCTAAGATCATCTCTTAAGTCATCTAGGAGAATATTATTTTTTATTATCAGAATCAAGTCTAATGAGACCATTATCTGGATCACCCTTTCTACACAAGAAGGGGAGTCGCTATAAATGAGCCGCTGAGCATAGGCTTAAGTCCTCACCGTTGCGAGAGATCATTCCTTGAACACTCAGCAACACTATCACCCACGTATAC
>JABUQX010027844.1:17500-22907 GCA_015478945.1 Trachelipus rathkii
ATTCAACCTTTGACAAGATATTCAATCCTCCTATTTCTTTTTCTCACTTTTCACAAAGGTTAAATCTGATTATCATCTAACCGATTATTGGTATGGCTTTTGGTTCTCGATTTCTACTTAAAAAAACATTTCTCTCTCACTGATTTATAGTCTTCCTCGGTGCTCTTCAAGCTCTATTCTTTAGGACTTTCTCTTTCTATTCGCTCATTCATATTTGGCTTTTTTTCAAATTGTTCTATATCGATTGTTACCAATGGGGCGATTTCTACTTTTATATTCAATTGGGATGTTTCATAAGATATGCAACATCTCTTACTTTAATTTGTTCTTTAATTAACGACCTTCCCAGTTGCTCATCTAACTTTATACATTCATATAGCGACTAGAATACACCCTATCTTCCATTCATTTCAAATCTGTTCCCTCTTCTGCTTCTCCATTTTAAAACTCTGTTCCTGCGAATCTGGACAAAATTTCCCAGTGGGATCCCCTCAATCTTGTAAAATTCAACTATTTAAAAATTGAACCTCTATCAATCTACCTCTCACTGATACTTCGTAACTTTGTCTTTTTATATTGTTTTTCCCTTTCACCTATTGATAATATAAACATCCGAGACTAAACATAAGTTAAAAAATGTCTTGGAAATCTCATCTCTCAAGCTGGGAGTCTGTTCCTAAGGAGACATTTGCTTTCATCTTATCATGCATTCCAGCTATACAAGTGTCTCATCCTCTCTTGTATAGAGTATAAGCTATCCAATCTGCAGAGCTATATTTTCACCTGTATTTTGGATAAGGTTTAATCAAATGGCAAACGATTTATAAACTGTTAAGCACTTTATAATATATTTTACTTTTTCAATTTGCTACTCGAAGTTGGAAGCTGACCGACCATTCGTATGCTACACCGTTACAACGCTTTCTCTTTCCAAATGTTGCAGTTTCTGCACATAAATGTTTCGTGGACATTAACAACTAAAGGCTTGTTCACAGTGATGCTTTTCTTTTCAGCCATCTCCGATATACTGAATTCTCTTTCATCTTCTGTGGTTTCAGCCGAGTCTGGGATCACTTGCGGAATTTGCGTTAGATGAGGACTGTGAATTTTTATTTTTTTCTTTATTACTTTTATTATTATTATTATTATTATTATTAATTATTATTATTATTAATTATTATTATTATTAAAATTGTTAATTGTTTTCAATATAATTATTGTGGTTTTTATTATTGTTGTTTAATATAGGTTCATTTAGCTTTTGCCATTCAAGCCTTCTTCTTCTTCTTGTATTCTCAAGACGTATAAGTGGAGCCCTGCGCGAGTTTTTGCCAGTCGTAGCTATGGCCGGCATTCTACACACTACAAGGACTCCACAGCTCCAGTTCATCCTGAAAGTATATATATATATATATATATATATATATTATATATATATATATATATAATATATATATATATATATAGGTTTTTTGTGGTAAGACAAATAGGATACGATGGGTTTTAGCATGTGTGTTTTTTTTTGGGTTGCCTATAGGCGTCGCCTAGTGGAAATTCTGACATAGCCTTAAACTGGGATTATACGATTGGGTTTTTTATTGGTTCCTATAGGCGTCATAGGAAATTTCCTGAATACCATATGGGTTTAACATTGGTTTTTTCATTGGTTCCTATAGGCGTCATAGGGAAATTCCGACATTCCTTATTGGAAAATTCCTATGGGATCCACAAAATCTTATCTTATAATACGACTGATCCTCATAGAAAAAAGCGTAGGTTCCTATTGGAAATAAGTTCATTGGTCCTATAGGAGCCAATAGGAAGTGTAATAGGAACCAATGAAATTTTTTTGCTGGGCCGGACTAGTAACATAGTTGCGCTGCTGTGTATTGCGGTTAATTACTCACTGATTAAATTCAAGAAGACGCCAGCCTCTAAGGAGAGAGTTGTCGTGAGTCCGCTTTAGAAATTTTGGATGGAAAGATGCATTATGCCATTAAAATTTCGAGACAAATTTAGTTAGTTGTAAAATGAAATAAAGTTCATGTTTGAAGAGTTAAACTATTGGTGAATTAAGAGGTTATAGTTTTAAGATCAGAGAAAAAGAATCCATGGATATTTGAACAACGATTTATAATGTAGTATTTAATAGCCATCTTTTTTTTTATAGAATGAAATGAGAATGAGTTGTAATTTTTTTTTAAGATCTTTTTTGGATAAGATTGTTAAGACAGAAAGTTATTGGAAATCAGGGAGTTGTGATAAGTTTGGTAAAGAAATTGTCTGATGATAAGATTAATGTCTGATTTTTTTACTCCCCTTTTTATTAATTTAATACTTCCGTTTATTCAAGCTCCTGATTAAAGAAATGTAAATATTAAATTTAGAATACTATTAAGTTGACATGTAGATTGTTTCTTTAAAACTTCTTTTATATATATCAGTTCTTGATGTGCTTCGTTGATTCTCATTTCGTTATTAAAGTTTCCCCTTAAATTTTTTTTTTATGTTCAAATTTATTAACTGATTAATGATTAATTTTTTTTTTTATAATTGGCCTTTCCTTTAGAATATTTTTTTTTATGAAATTAGAAATTTATTAGGTGGACTGTTTTAAAGAAAGTTCCTGTCGTTTGTTTTGTTCCTCTTGCGTTTATTTTTGTACGTCAATTTTTTTGAAATCAAATTTAAACTGACCCTTAGTTATGTAATAAAATTTTTTTTTATTTTAATCTAACAGAACATCAAAGATTGATAGATAAATTTATGATATTTAGCTGATAAGTTCTTGACGAAAAGTTAGTTATAAGATCGACTGAATTCTGCGTTATATTTTGAAGAAAGATTGTAAATAATGAATAGATTTTTTTTTTAGATTTCTTGACAAAATAAAATTTATTAGTATTCGTTCGTTAATATAGGGAGTAGTGTAAAATATTTTAATACTTCCTTCACAAATACATTTAAATTTTAGTTTTTACATTCCATTTCTTTAAAAGTTACGATGGCGATTTAATTTAGCTATCCCTTAAAATCTAATTTCTTAGTTTATTTGCTATTTATTGTTTTGTTAAATTACACTGGACGACAGAAATTTTGCTAAATGGATATCATGAACTGTTTCATATGTATTTCGGTACGCTGAAAACGAATATAACCTACAAATTTGCACAACGGGCTTATTTATTTTTTTTTTTTGTAATTTTACATATTTCATAAACTAACAATATAATTCACAGAGTGAATTGAGTTTTGTTTTGTTTAACAATATTTTCCTACGATTTTATGAAAAAAAGGTGATCGCCAGCAATATAGAGAGTATAATAAGTAGGAACCAAAACATAGATAAAATAAACGCCAAACATGATAAAACATGATTAGCGAACTCGATAAAAATAAACCTCGGTCCGACGTTTTTCATGAGTCATTTGCCTTCAGTTTGCATCTGGACGTTGAATGTGAAAGCGACCTTGATACGTCGTGACCGAGAGAGGAATGCCAAACCGAGAGATCCAATGGGTCAAGAAAGCTTTAGCGATAGATTCGGCAGTAGCAACAGAGAGAGAGGAATAGCTTCGGTCCATCGAGTGAACCTATCAATACAGGTGAGGATATATCGCTTGCCATGAGAAGGCGGAAGAGGTCCAACAATGTTGATGGAACTCTCTCAAACAAGACCAGGGGGCAAAGAAGGTGCCTAAGGAGCTTTAGGTATGTCTTTGCACCTTTGAAAGTTGACAAGCCATGCAGGCGCGAACCCAATTCGCTACGTTGGCGTTAACTCTAGGCCACACAAAACGAGTTGTTACCAGTTTGCGTGAAAGTGAATGGAGATTTCATAAGACTGCCTTTCGAAGAGAATTTGGAACGAAAGGACGAGGATGGCCTGCTGAAATGTCGCACAAGAGCTTTTTCTCTATGCCCGAAAGATTGAGCCACCGCAGCTGTGTAGAGAAGAGTCCCTGCTAAGATCGATATTGTCTTGCTCCTGGCTCGTGGCCATGGCTGCGTAATCAATGTCAGAAATGGGAGAAAGAGCGTTCATTTCAATCCGGAAAAGAGCATCCGTGGTGAAATTATCCACTCCGGAGCGTATGTCCGTAGTAAACTGGGAAACAAATTGAGATGACGAGCTTCACGGGGAATGTCTTTCGTGGCGTGAAGCCATAGCAAAAGTTTATGGCTTTATGGTCGGTCAGGATATTGAACTCCCGTCCTTCCAAAAAGTACCTAAAGTGAAGCGAACAGCAAGATACATGGCAAGCAACTCCAACTGAAAGCACTATACCTTGTTTCAGCGGGTTGCAGTTTGCGCGAAAAGAAAGCAATGGGCACCATCACCTTTAAACCGTTGATACCGCACCAACAACGAATTGGAGGTATCCACCTGCACCTCGTTGGTGCCGAATCAAAGTGGTGGACAAGAAAGAGCAGCAGCGAGGGGCTTCTTTGAAGCCTCTGGGCGACTGTGCTGCTGAGACCAGTCAAACCATTAAAGCTGCTCGTTAAGACGAATGAGGCCGTAAGCGGGCCTAAAAGAGCCGCCGCTGATTTCAAAAAACGTGATGGTAAAATCTGATCATCTCCAGATACTGACGAAGCTGCTTTTGGTTCTGAGGGAGAAAAGGCGAGGGATAGCTTCAACACGGTCTACAAGAGGGAAAATTCCCTGCAGCAGAGACTGTGACCCCAAAAGGTAAGAGAAGATGTTCAACACGTACTTGGTATGGTTGAGACGTAAACCCCAGCCTCGCCAACCTACCAAAGACGGCAATGTAAGTGAACACCTGTACAGTTCTTCTGTGAGAGGTTGATTAGAAGATCATTCTGGGCTAAGCTCCAAGCAAATAGAAGACCACGAAGTATAGAATCTATGAAGCGTTGAAACGATTGAGCAGCGCACCTCAGGCCGAAAGGCATTCTCGTATACTTCTGAAGAGGCCAAATGGGGTGATCACAGCTGTCTTGGGACGTCTCCGGGGCTACAGGGGATCTGCGGCATGCCCGAATTGAACCAGAGCCAGCCAGGTGGGAGGTGAAAGATTGTATGTGTGGGACCGGATAGCGATCTGGAATCGTGGCAGCATTCAGGGCCCTAAAATCACCACAGGGTCTCCAGTCTCCCGTAGTGCCCTTAGGAACCATGTGTAGCGGAGAAGACCAACAACTTTGAGGGGCGTATATAATACCAAGGTGTAACATGCTCAAACTCGGCCTTGCGGGCTTAAGCTACCAGTGGGAAGATGCTATCTTGAGAGCAAAAGTTTGAGGGCCTACTGCCTCAATATGATGCTCTACAGAATGCTTAACTGGCATGTCCGTTTGAAGGGCGCACGAAACGCGAGCGTTTCACGATAAATGCGAAACGGTTAAACACCCAAATTCCATACTGAACCAGCGCTACCCG